>AYEL01070975.1:0-30221 GCA_000484575.1 Olivierus martensii | reverse complement strand
AGATTATAATAATTATAATTAAAAAAAATGTTGTTCTTAAAATTTGTTTTCAGTTTATATTTCTTTATCTTTTAAATCAAATGGAATCTTTAATCTTAAAAATAAGGAGCATAGCTTTTAATATTTTAAATATTTTATTTATAAATTTGAATTCAGTTTTAATATAATATAGAATTAAAACCAATATTTAATAATTTCAAATAGATGTATTCAGTTTTTCAATTATATACTTATTTGCAGGTACAAGTTATTTAAAAGAATGTCCTGTAGAAGAGTTTATTCCCATATATCTGATAGTTGGTGGAGTGTTTGGAGTTATGAAAAACTTGTTAAATTTTTGGAGTCGCTGTCATAAAAATGAAGATACAGAAGAACGTTTAAGACAAAAACCATATGATACCATTCTTAATTGCTTTCTATTTGCATGGTTCATTGCAGGTAATTTATTAATAACAAACAAATTTAAAAAAAAATAAATTACAATAACTAAATTAGTATTCAATTCAAAATCAACATATTTAAAATTTTAAGTGTATAATATTATGTTTTTAATGCTTTTATATTGATCAAATAATTTAAACTAGCCAATGAATGATTAATTTTGCTAATATAGATTATTTGATTACTTTTTCCTCTATTAGATTGTATTATATATTGGTTCATATAAAGGCCAGTAAATGTTTTTACTAGTGATTTTATAAGTAAACACTAGGTTTCATAGGCATAATATTTTCAAGTATTTACTACAAATAGTATATACTTAACTTTCCAGTAAAAACTAAAAATCATGTGCATAACATGTAATATTTGCTTAAATTTTTAAGTAAATATCAGTTATTTTTTAAGTCTGTTGGGTACATATCTTAATTAATTTTTTAATCATAAAAATGGTTTTGTTTATGCAAGTACTTGCTCCTAAGGTTTATAAAAACTGAAGAAACAATGATACTCATTCTCACTTTACAGATTTGAGGTACACCATATAAGATACTTAGCGACACTTTCCTAGGTGATATGTTTCAAAAGGAGAGAAGTAGTGCTTTATTACAGAAGGAAAAAATGGGTCTTCCTACAGTACGTTGGTTATCCGGGGTTTCAAGTGGGTGTTGGTGAAGATAAAAATGTGCATCAATCTACAGTGAGTTGCACAATGAGGGAAGTCACCAGAAAAATCTGTCAACATTCAAATGACTGGATAAAATTTCGTAAAAACCTTTGTGAAATAGAACAAGCTTTAAAATTTTCAGTAAATACTTCTAGTATTTACTAAAGATTTTAAAGCTTTTATTACCTAGTACTAGTAAAATATTATGTATATGAATTTCTAGTATTTATTTTTACTTAAACTTAATGCTTGTAAGTATTTACTAGTTTTTAATGCATATGGGCTGTTATCTGAATTAAGCCAAGTCTATGTCTACATGAATTTTTTCTATGAGAACTTGTGTCTGCTTAGCCATTTGGGGACACCAATATCTACCTAATCCAATAAATGTTCTAAATTAATTAATGTGTAAGCTTTCTGAAACGGAAATCTGCTAGTTGCTTTGGTAGGCTAGGATGATAAGTTAAGGCATAGGATAAATACCTGAAGTTCTTGGTTCTACTCTGTGCTACAAATTTTTATATTGTGAATTTAATCAATAATTAAAGCTCAATTATTAATTAATAGATAACACCCCTTATAACATTTAATCTACGAGCCGTCCCCGTACAATATATCTATTCGTTTCTTGCTATGGGGCAACTGAGTATTATTTAGCTAATTGTTATATTTATATTACTTATAAACTATTAATTCGTAACTATGGTATTATATTATAAAAATTAACTTATTAAATTTAAAGAGAAAATTAAAGTAATAAAGGATACGAGACTCTTCCTATAACCGAACAGATTATAAATTTTCCAAGCAGTTCTCTTCGTAAAATATATTATCGGCCTGTTCTATTTTTCATATGAAAGCAATTATTCTTTTTGAGCTTAGAAAGTATTCTATTTTTTTGTATTCTTATGTAGATTAAAGAATGCTATCCACTTGTTTAGAAATTGAGATGCATATTACAGGATGCTATTATAATTTAAGAAAAATTAACAAAATTATTTTATGTTGATAAATAAATAAAAATTATTTACTTATTGTTTCTTAGAAAATAGTTTTTAATCCTTCTTAAAACATTACATTGTTATTATATCATATTGTTGTAGAAATATGAAAATTATGGCTGAAATTTTTAAATTTGTTGATCGAGCTTGTATATAAATAATTTTATTTAATCTGATTCAATTTTTAAAAAATAAGGAAATGGAAATAATTCAAAAATGCCGAATTTTTTGTCCTCTTCGCTCTAAAGATTTATAATAAGAATTGATTTAAGTTTCTAATGTTTATGGTGAATTTCTGTATATTAATTCCTTCTTTGAATATTTTATATTGAAAAATCAATATAAAATATTTAAAAAATCAGATAATCGTATTTAAGTATGAATATTTTTCATACGAACCTTTTAGAAGTTTTATTTCTGATACAAAATACAAAAAATAAATAAATAAATAATTAACTTATTGCAATAAACTAAAATATTCTCCTCATGGACGAACACAAACTACCACAAAAATTCTCACGATGGAAAACTCTGATATAAAAATGTATATTGATAAAGAAGTTATATTTACTAATTAAATTTAGCCTTTTTAGAATTAATTAAATTTCGAAATCTTACCTTAAAGTTTGATTCCATTGAAAGCTTCGAAGTAACAAAAAATTTCGGAGGTATTTTGTTAAAATTTTCTTAAAGAAGAGTCAAAATGTCAGAACTATCAGTAATTTCTAAACAAATACGCGAAAAACTGAGATATTCTAAAATTATGAGAAGAATTTGCCTTTCCGAAGCACATCTAAGAATGAAACAATGTGCAGGGTTTGTTTCGTCAACAATGTTTCTCTGCTTGAATTGTCATTCGCTAATATAATTCGTTCCAAAATTTTAAATTGCTATAAAATAAAAATGATTTCTACTTTGAAAATTTCAAGGTTTGACGAGTATTTCAGAAATTATTTGATTAGCAATTTCAAAATCAAAATACAGTTCAGTTTTCAATACTATATTCAAAAATCCTTGTACATTTTATTGAGAATTTAAACATGGCTAAGAATATTTAATCCGTTTTTATATAAATACGAAATTTATTTTATTGTGAAAAAGTATTTTCAAATTTCTAAACATTTTTTAATCACGAAATGGTAAATGCTTTACATATGAAGTATATTTATAACGAAAAAATAACACAATTTATTTTATTAAATATTTTTTTCTTTTAGATTCTCTTGGTTTTCAAATAAACAAAGTCTTGTATTAAATTTATAAAAATGTAAAAAATATAACATTATAATGTAAAAGAAAAAGAAATTTTATTTTTTGCGAATATTTTCTGCCATGTGAATTACAATAATATGACATTAAGTGCGATTTTGATTTGATTTTATTTAACAGTCAGTTTAGATGGATAATAAATTTGTATTAAAGACAATCTAAAATTATCTATTCTAGATTCTTTTAATACCGGCATTTTCATCAGACTTATCTTTCTAAACAAAAGTTTAATAAATTATAAGATATAGTAGAATTATAAAATAGGCTGTTTTTAATATCAGTAATATTTTTAATCATTTAGAACATTCCAAGTCGACATTTGCATTATACAGAGACTGTAATACAGTATTAGGATTTTAGATATAATATATTTAAGTGCACTATATTCTGTTCAAAAATATAATTAAATGTACTAAAGTCATATTGTATATTGTGTACTGTAAATTACTCAATAATATTAAATTCATAATGTAAGACAAGAATAAAAAATCTATTTACAGGTGTCCCTCACTTTACGCGATTAATTGGTTCTATGAAATAATCACATAAACTGAGTTGAATTTAGCATGGGTGAGATAGAGATAAGGGTTTCTTCAGAAAGATAAAAAATGAAACTTTACACCTGTGAGCAAAAGAAATTTTAATGAATGAACTATTTAAACTTATAAAGAAAATACACAATTTTTAATGAATGAATTTAATTAATACAATGTCATAAACACCTAAACACTACATACTACTAACAGTTTTCAATCCGATGATGAATGGGCTGGATCTGATGAGTCTGGATCATCAATCTCTTGCTCTCTTGAAGTCCCTGGGATGATAAGCTGAAGATTTTCAAGTCTTTTAATAAAACAGTCGTGGCCGCGTGGAAATGCTTCGGCTTTCCACTCTGGAGGACCCGGGTTCGAGTCTCGGGTCCCACTCCTTGAAAATATTTATCATGGGGTCCGGGCCCGGCCCGTCGATCCCCGTCCTCCACAATCCGGCTGACCCCTCCGCAGGGATGGGCAGCCTGTGGAAGGGCTTGTTTCGCCCCGCCACTTAGTACTCTTACTGAGTGGAAAGTGGCGTCATCTGTTAACAAAAAAAAAAATGAAACAGTCGGGCGGCCGGATGGCCGAGTAGTAAAGAGTTGGCGTTCCACGCTGGAAGACCCGGGTTCGCGTCTCGAGTCTGGTCCCGGATTTTTTTGGGGTACTGGGCCCGGCCCGGTGATCCCCGTCCTTCACTATCCGGCCCCCTCCACGGGTGTGGGTGCAGCCCGTTGTTGGAACTAGCCCCGCTCCCTTAGCAATCTCCTTGATTGGAAAAGAGGCATAAAATATTCAAAAATTGAAATAGTCGAGACTCAGATACGGGCAACATTCTTCTTCTCTGTAAAGTTCTTTGTAGCGAGCCAAAGAATTCTGAATTTCTCTCGCAATTTTGGCGTTTCTAGTCTCATTAGGATTATTTTCTTTAATTATTCTGATGGCACTATCAATGTATTTAAAAAATTCAGTCATTTCTTTGTTTAAAGCTGTTTGATGGGGTCAGTAAGAAAGGACTCCTGATTTCTGGAAATGGAAAACATCACCATGCTTTCCATTTCCAGTAGTTCTTCATTAGTGAGCTCTGATGAGTGAGACTCGAGCAGTTCATTCACATTTGTCTCATATATATATATATGAGTCATTAGTGAGCTCTGATGAGTGAGACTCGAGCAGTTCATTCACATTTGTCTCATATATATGAGACAATTTTCAAACTAAAATGTTTTTAATTTAAAAAGTTAATTTATTTTTTTAAAATTGCGTTATAGTGAAAACGCATAAAGTGAAATCACATATAACGAGGGATACCTATATTAGAATATATGATTTTTCATTCTTATTTTAATTTCTGAAGCATTTATTAACGAATAACGTATAGATCACTTTTAATCAGTTAATCTTTATTAAAATTCTCAATTTAATAAACTCACAAAGAAGCGATACAGAAAAAATCTGCACAAGGAATATATAACAGCGAGCTAATTAGGAACCCATTATCGCACGCTGACTAAACTCGCAATGAGTCGGCCGGATTGACCACGTAAAAATGCTTCGGCTTTCCATTCTATTCCAAAAAGTGGATTCGAGTCTCGAGTCCCACACTTTGAATATATTTATCATGGGATCCAGGCTCGGCCCGTCGATTCCCGTCCTCTGAAATCCGACTGACACCTCCGCAGGGATGAGGAACGTGTGGAAAGGTTTGTTTCACCCTTCCAATTGATATTTTATCCGAATGGAAAATGGCGATATCTGTTAAAAAGAAAACTTACAATGAAATCGACGAAGATAGTATGAAATTGGAATCAATAAACTAAGCCTAGCCTAGAGATACTAAAAAAGAATGCTTCGGCTTTCCATTCTATTCCAAAAAGTGGATTCGAGTCTCGAGTCCCACACTTTCAATATATTTATCATTGGATCCAGGCTCGGCCCGTCGAATCCCGTCCTCTGAAATCCGACTGACACCTCCGCAGGGATGAGGAGCGTATGGAAAGGTTTTTTTCACCCTTCCACTTGATATTTTATCCGAATGGAAAATGGCAACATCTGTTAAAAAGAAAACTTACAATGAAATTGACGAAGATGGTATGAAATTGGAATCAATAAACCAAGCCTAGCCTAGAGATACTAAAAACGATTTGAAGATGTGGGAATCGGATTCAAAAAATAATTCATTGTCTTCGATTAGGTTTTTTGTTGCTTATTTTACCCCCCTTTCCAATCAGGGAGATTACTAAGGGGCGGGGCCAATTCCAAGGGTCACGGGATGGACCGGATAGGGAAGGACGAGGATCGCCGAGCCGGCCCCAGCATCCCAAAATTCTTTTCAGCAATTACCAGACCCCGCACGCGAACCGGGATCCTCCTGCGTGGCACGACGACAGCGTTACTACTCGGCCATCCGGCCGCCTCTTCGGTTAGGTTAGATTATATTAGTTAAGCTCCCTATCACAATGATACAACATATCCACTTCGGATACGCTGTATCAAAGTTCCTTGGCTGTATCTGACGATGGTCACTTTTAGAGCCTACCAAAGGCTGGCTAATACCCATGAGAAGGTCAACAGCTGGAAATTTGAAAAATAAGATTTAAAGAACCGGGCCTAGACCTCTCCTGAGTCCCGAATCCTCCAAGGCGCATTGTTTTTGGAAGTTTCAAAAACCTATCTTGGATTATTTCCAGCTATATTTGAATTTTATTATTTACATTGTATAAATTACATTTAATTTTATAGTTCCATTAGTAGTCAAATAAACCCTAAATTATTGTTTGAGATAAAAAATTTGAAAGCAAATGACTATTAAATATTTAAATAGAATTTCTTTTTTTATTTTTAAAAAAATTAAAATTCTTTTTGATAATGAGAAAACGATAATCGAGTACATAGGTGGCGTGTCATGACTAAAAATTTTGTTCTCGTAGGTTAACAAAGTGGATTTTGTTTTTATGTTCTAAATAAGAAATGACTGAAGAGAAAGATCCAAAAGATGAGGTAATAAGACTTGCTAAGAATTTATATTCTTAATTTCATGATATAGGAATTTTCGTTATTCATATATTTAAACATATAAACTTAATAATCAAAAGAAATGTGATTCCCGTTCTTTCAACTGTGCTTCTGTGGTTTTCAGAATAATATTTTGTAATTTCTGATTTTATAGTTGTTTAGTATAGATCTATATGTATAGAAATTATACATATAGATCTACATTATTTATATACAGTATTTGTTTTGTATTTTCTATATGTATAGAAACTGCAAAACAAATCAAACATTGGTGCGAATTTAAATATTGAAGTCCACAGTTCATGAATAATATAACACCAAATAATCAGGTATTTTGGATAGATTAACTTAAATTATTTCAATAAGGCTGTGGCAACCCTCCGGCATACCGGGATTTAAACATCCTGGTATACTCTGTGATTGGTTGTTCCAAGTCATTTAAATGATTGCTGGGAAAATGCTAAAATTCTGGCAATGATTTCCAGAAGTGCTTGAGTCCCATGACCTGCCAAAAAAGCAGGGCTGGGGTTCCGACAGGAAAATGTACCAACTCCAATAACTACATTTTCACACACACACACACACAAACAAACACAAATGCTGCTGATTTTTTAGAACACATTTTTATTCAATATTTATTACTGAAAAAATTATTTATTCATCTAAAAAAGAAAATAATTATTTAATACATTTTTTAAATTTAAAACCAATAAATTATGAGCAATAAGAATGTTATTGCTGACATCGACACAGACTCCCCAGCCTTGCAAAAAAGAATTAAAATGATTACAATTATTACTAAGAATGTGCAAAAATTTTGTAACTCGTTACTCAAATCCAATATATAAACAAACAAAAATTGATAATTATTACAAACTTTAATAAAAGAAAAATAAAAAAAATATCAGAATCATTTTAAATATAGCATTTACATTTTAAAACTGAAAAAAATCGAGAAATTTTTTATAATGGTATAAAAAATCATAGTAAAATTAGTTTTTCTTTGTAAAGAAAACTTAAAATATATTTTTAAGTTTTAAAAAATTATAAAAGAAGCCAAACCAAGCAATTTTATCATTGAAAGTTCTGAAATTTTATAATTAATACATTATAAATTCCATTGTAAATAATTTAATGAAATGCTAAATCTACTAGATATTTCTTTTGTACATATGAAAATATTTTCATAAATTTCTTTTATTCAAAATAGAATAAAAAATTAATAATAATTTTATTACTGTCCTATTTAAATTGGAATTGTATTTCTATATTTATTAATATTCAATAATATATATCTTAAATTTTATCTTAATTCTATTGAAAATGCATTATTTAATTTCTATTATAAGTTAAATTTATTTAACTTTTTTGTTAAGAAGAAATATAGAATAAACTATAAAATTATTGTTGGTATTGCATCTCTTTCTTCGCATTCTGGGAGTGTAGTCACTCCGTTTCAAATAAAGCATGAAAAATATAATTCATACTTTAACCATGCTATCTTTTCTCATAACTCGTAATAAATATGATATATAAAATTAACAGTTTAAGTAAAATTGTTATTTGTTCAAACATCAGCATATTACATAATAAAGAAGTTGCTTACTATCTGGAGGATTTGTATTCACTTCTAGACTACACACTTCCAGATTTTCAGGATGAGTCAATGCATAGCTCTCTGATCCCAGTCACAGATATTGGCAGCTTGTGGTATGTCTAAAGTGATTTTTTGTGCAATTTTGATGATATAATTAGTCTTTCAATTAATTTGTTATCCTGTCTCTTGATTCAGATAATGATTGATAATTAATTTTCTAAAATTAATTAAGTTTTTAAATCAATAAAATATGTAATGGAAATCATCAAATTTGTTGTTTCATTATCTTGACTTAATAAATTAGAAACAATTTGATTGCTTGCCCCATCTTGATGGCACATATTCATTTTTATATACAAATTTTTCAGTGTTTGTTTATACTGTATGTTAGTATTTATTGAATACTTTGTGTACTAAGCATTATTACATAGCCCCCTTCCCCTACAATTCCCCTCAATCCAGAAACAGTGATTTATACTTTAATTGAGATAGGCTACATGGATAGCTGAAAACATTTTTGATTAACAACTGGATAACGAACATTTTCTTGGAACGGATTATGTTCATTAACCGATCACCCACTGTAATTGAAATAAAACAATTGCTAAAATGTAGAATATATTATATTATAACAGCATATTAAATATAATCTGAATAAAATATAGTAAACTGATAAATCAATCATTTTATTAATAGTAATAAAAGATTTCTTATTATAAAATAAAAAAAAAAAAAGCTATAAGCTCTTTCAGTAAGATAAATTGTTTATTACAGATATTCATCCCACTTCTTGTTTAATAACAAGTATTACAGCACAAATTAAAAGTGGAAAAGTTCTTTATTATAACTGACGATCTTTCAGCTTCATTAAGCCATTGTCAGCATAATACAGAAATGAATAAATATTCAATTGTATACAAACGTAAAAAGTTTTTTACGTTTGTATACAATATTTATCGATAAAATTTTTGGCATTATAGCTATTAGTTGGAGGGCTGCATTAAGTAGTTCAGAGGGCCGCATGCAGCCCGCGGGACGCAGTTTGCCCACCCCTGCATTAACTCCTAGCAAAATATTATGCTAGGAGTTAATTTGGCTTAAATATTTGGTTTATAGATATTCCCCTAGTTAGTTTCAAATTATAATATGCTTCACATTTTTACAATTTGTTAAAAGTAAGATTAATACTTATAGAATATCTTTTGTAAATTATTTTCAGTTTCCAAAACAAATATAAAATTTAGGAATGCAAGTATTAACTTTTAAGCCCTTTAACAGTCAAATACTTTGTCAGAAACATTTTTAATGCACTTGCATCTTCCTCAGCTTCTCATACAAGTATTAGGAGCTGAGAAAGATTCCAAATGTATTAAAAATGTTTCTGCTAAAGGGCTTAAAGATTAATATTTATGTTTGTTTGAGCAGTTTTAGTAACTAATATACAATTTAAGAACAAGATTTGAAATTTTGTTTGCATATGAGATAATAGAGATTTAATATCAGATGTTTGTCAAGCATAACACTTTTCTTAAAATTTGATTAACTAATTTTCAAATATTCAGAAATGTACTTTAGTAAAACTAAAATGCATTCAGACTTCTCTAGATTATAATTTGTTAATGGTATTTATAACTAAAAAAAAAGATTTAAAATATCAAAATTTGTTAGGACATATGTAATTTAATATTTTTGATCTAAATAGCACATCAAATATGCAAGTATCTTTCAATTAAAAAACTCTTATTTTTCAGGATTATAGGATTACTAAACAAAAGTTTATGGATAATTAATATTTTGATATAAAATATTAAATTTTGTAAAACTGATAATTATTAAATCAAGCTTTGTCTACATCTAGAACTATCCATTAATACTTATTTTAATTATAAAACGTAATAAAATATAAAATCTTTAAATAAATAAAAGCAAAGATTGCAGACTACAAAAAATAAATACTGTTATGCAATAACGCTCCTGTAGACTTTTCTTATTAGAATGCATTTTACATTAAACAAGTTGCAAGTTTGGCTTATAAATAGTAATAAACTATATATTACACAATATGATATCCTATCCTTAAGCTTAATTATAAAGAATGAATCTTACATTTTACTTAGTATTATTATTTTTTTTTAGTATTAAAATCATTAGATAATTATTTTAAAATAAACAGTATTTTCATCAGATAAGTTTAGTTAATAATTTTATATTATTATTAAATTGATATGAATGATTTCATAATTTTACTAGCACTACCACCTTCATTTTTTTTATTGCATCCTTAATTAAGTCTATATAAGTTAGTAAAAATAAAAAATAATTTTGCAAGTTTGTTTTAAAATTAACTGGGTTATATCGCAAAATATAATTATAAGATTTAGAATTTAAATAAGCAAACAAACAGCACTTAACAGGGTGCAATTTTAATCAAAACAGATATAATCTTGATTAAAATTTTATCTTAATTAGTCCTTATTTATTTGCTTATTTAATTCTTTCGTAGAAGAAAACTGGTAAAGATTCAGTATTTAATTATATATTTGAAATACTAAACCAATTTGAATTTTTAAATTTAACGAGATATGAAATTGGGAATTACATTAATTAATTTAGATTTCCTGGAAAATTCCAATATTTAATCTTACCATTGGGCTTGATTTCCACATTTTTCTATTAAATTACCAATAAAATGACTTTAATAATTATAGATATAACATTTTAGTTCGAAAAAATCAAAATAATACATATTTTAAACTGATAAAAACATTTTAATTACTTTCATGTAGCACTACACTCTACTATGCCTTACCAACAAACATAAACTACGCAACCTAGCGGCATGAAATTAAAGCTTATAAGTAAAGTTTCGGTTTCTTTCGAAGAACTCGATACAAAGAAGTGATTGAATAAAATAAAATAAAGACCTTTTCATTGTAAAGAGGTAGTAGTTTTTCAACTTGAGGATTGTTTAAAATAATATTAATTATTCTATTCCGAGGTTTAAAACTACAGTATGTAAAAGTTTATTTGTCATTTATTTATTTTTAATTAATTAAAAAGCCATCTGCTGGATAGAAAATGTACTATACGTGAAATGTCCACGTTGGTGATTTGATAAGTGTTACGATAAATATATTACTATACGGTATACCTACTATACAATATTTGAATTGGATCGTCTGCATATAAAAAGTAAGATTGCTAAGTTATTGAAATATTTTAATGAAAATAAGGTTAATTTTTAAAGAACTTGTGATTTGTTTAATTAAATTTAATATTTCAGTCTCCAATAATTTTTGACTACTGTATAATAGTTTATAGGAATAAATTTATTGTAAAGTGTTTCTAACCTAATCAGCATTCGGGTAAAATAACTGAATAGATTCAATAGTTACTGAATAGATTATTTTACCATAGATTTAATAGGCTATATCATAATTAATATACATTTTTATTTTTATGTAACATTAATCGTAAATATTTAAAGAAATCTCATTCAGTATTTATATATAATCGAGATAAAATAGCAGTTGTAGACAATCGAGGCTACCACACTAAATTTTAATCAATTATATAGGTACCGATAATTAATATAGGATTAATTAACGAATGTTGGTAGAGTTTCAGACTTTCTGCTCATGAAATTGAGAAGTGAGATATAAGTGTATTGATTTGACTTATGTCTTTCTAAAATTACTCATGCCTTTTCTACAGTTATTCAGCCTAGGAAAACATAGATCAAACTAATATACAGTAAGACCCCGCTTAACGCTGCTCCGTTTAACACTGTTTCGATATAATGCAGTTTTCAAATTCTGTATTTTTATTGATTCACTTTGGAGTGGTTTTTTAAACCATTATACTTACATAAATCTGAAATCGCAGGAATTTGTTGCATCGATACTCCTATGCTGTCTCACAGTGCATTTGATATCAATGCAATGCATTACACATGAAAGTTTGCTGCAATCAGAGTTCATATTTATGATTGAGCGCAGTACATACGAAAGTCTGCTGCGGTCAGAATTCATATATATGAACAATCATCAATGTTATTTTACAGTAATAAAAATAACAATTATCCCATTTTTAATTTAACCCCGGAATGCTGCCACTTTAAACTATAGTTCCTCGAAGTTAGAACGTTTTTCTTTTATCAATATTTTTCATACTATAGTTCCCGAGGAGTCACATTTTCCTGCCGACACTCCAGCCCTGCTTTACGTTCCTTCAAGTTAAAAGGTTTTCTTTCATCAATATTTTTTCATTGTTTATAGTTTACTGCAATCTGATCACTGCTTATTCACTGTTCTGTTTCACCTATTTTCATTATTTAGATGTTAAAATGACCTCGTTTAATGCTGTCATTTAGCGCTTTGTTTCCTTGGAACGCATCCCCTGTGTCAAACGGGGTCTTACTGTACTTATATTTTGTCTATAATTAATGTAATAAAATAGTAATAATACATGTTACAAAATAAAATAAAAAAAAATGCTATATATATATATATTTTTTTTATTCACTGTTCTGTTTCACCTATTTTCATTATTTAGATGTTAAAATGACCTCGTTTAACGCTGTCATTTAGCGCTTTGTTTCCTTGGAACGCATCCCGTGTCAAACGGGGTCTTACTGTACTTATATTGCATGGGAAGAAAGCTTGGACTTCTGTTAACATTCTTTACTATAACTTAATTGAATCTAGGCTGGATACACAAATATTACAAGAGTGGATCATTTATAAAAAATCTTCATTATAAAGAATATTAAAAAATTTAAAATATACAAAAATGTTAATCATTATTAAGAAAAATATAAATATATAATAACCAAAAGAAAATGTCAATGAAACAAATATTGATTATAAAATTAATATATTGAGTGCAAACAGTAATAATCTAAAAAAAACTATTTGTTAAATAAGATTAAATAACTTTGTTATTGGCTATGGAATGAAATATCTATTTTTTTCATGATCTATAAGTCTATTTTTTCTCACACTACATTCATAATCAAAATGTTATACTAAAGATTATACTGTTTTAAGAAATATTGTTATTTTATGACTTGCTCTATATATAATTTTATCTACTCATTCATTTTTTTCATACATTCTTTTTAACTAACTTTTTTTCAATTTGTCATTTCACCAATGGATTTAATACTGACATGCAGAAATAATAGTTTCTCATAATTTTTTTTTAAGTCTTTCATATTACATAAATTTGATATAAGATAAGGGATTCAATTTTTTTCAATTTGTCATTTCACCAATGGATTTAATACTGACATGCAGAAATAATAGTTTTTTAAGTCTTTCATATTATATAAATTTGATATAAGATAAGGGATTCAAGAGCAACAAATTTTAATTTGTAAACACTTAGAAGGATTAGAAAGTCTCAACATTCTAGTAGACCAGAAAAAGTGCAAACATTTGTAGTCCAGATACAAATGAAATAATTTGAAAAAGTTTATATTTTTTTGGACTGAATGGAATATATAATAAAATAGCAAATAAAATATACTTGTAATTAATACAGGAAAATGCTGAAATGAACCATTGCAGGAAAAATTGAAAATGTTAATTAACAGTTTATATCGAATTTTCTCATAATTTATTTCAGCTGTTTTGATTGTTAATATATTCTATAAAATTTTTATGGATTCCATATATATCTTATACATTTTGAAATGTTTTATTTTGTTCAAATCATTTTCATAAATATAAATAAGCAAAACTGTAATATAATTTTTATGTGTATTTAAATATCATATAATTTATTATAAAAATATAATGAAAATATATAAAGTGATTGCATTGTGTCTTCATGCTAGAGGTATTGGACAGCTAAGATCCATTATTTCTAGCAAATATTTATTTCTTCAACATTCTATATTTAAAAATACAGATATGCTATGAATATTCAGATTTAAGTAAATAAAAGAGAGTTAATTTATTCACAAGAAAGATCAGGAACATACAACTTTTAATGAGCAAATATGACTGCCACTCCTATATAAAATATGTATCATCAGCTAATATTAAATGGAAATGTAGCAATATCAATATTTACGATCAACAAAATTCAATCTTTTAAATTTTTCCATTTTTGATAGTTCTGGTCATTTAGAAGTTATATGATGATTATTTGTGTGGATCATGTGTTTGCTATTTGATTTTCCATTCTCATTAGTTGTTGCAAAATTTCCATTGTACATTTTGATTCCAAAAATATTATTTAAAACTTTGTTAAATATTTTTGTTTAGATACAAAAATGATGGAAATGTTTAATATTTTTTTGATATTTTTCTGCTGAACAAATACTTTAATAAAATCTTATAATAAGGAAACATAAATGGATGCAACAACCCTTTCAATACTCTCTTTGTATCACATCATAATATTTCAATGTAACAAGTCTTCCATTTTATCTGGCTTCTCATATTTATTCCAATAATGGACTAAATTTGGAAAGTTTTTGAAATTATAAAAAAATTATCTAACTTGAAGTTATAGAAAAAAAAATCTAATATGGCAAATTAGAATAACTCATCATAATAGAACCTAACTAGGGGAATATATGAACCAAATATTATAAGTCAAATGACTCCTAATGGAATAAATTAGAATCAAGCTATGTTTAATAACTACTTTTAAGTTAGAAATACAATGTTATCTGTTGATTTAATAATCAATTAATTAAATTTAGTCTATAGTAGTGCCATTTACTACTTAATACCATAAAATATCATTAATTTAAAGTATTTGGGACCAAACAATCGGCTTTTGGATTACATTTTTGAATTTTATGATTTTTTTAAAGAATTTAGCTGTTAACTAATTGGATAAAATCCTTATATTTTTTAAATTCATTATAACATATTTGATTTCTAAGCATAGTATATGTAAATTAACTAATTATATATATGTAAAGAAACATTTTTGAATATTTTTTTTATATTTTTCAGAAAATGTTTCAAAACAGCATAAGATCAAATTTTAAAAATCAATTTTCTAAAATGATTGCATTAATTTTACTATATAGGTAGTACAGGTATTTATAAGCTAACTCATTTCTGGTGTTTAATCAAAGTAAGAATTCATAAACCAAGAATCAATTTCCTATAGACATACAGATAGTACTTGACTTACGATGTATAAGTTGATTCTGATTTAAGTTGAGGACTTTTTTAATTCTTGATTTATTTGATTTCTGTTTTAATATTTTCGATAAATTAGGTTTCTATTTAACTTAAAACAATTAAAAATGTATAAATTTACATAAACATTTATAAATTATTTATTAGCAGATATAAATATATAAATACAAAATTAAGAAAGAAAAATTTAAGAATTTAAAAAATTTTTTCATCAGATATTATTATTTTTCTTACTGGATAAGGTAGAATTATGTTGAGATATAAAAATTGTGCAAGAGATATGAACACTTCCACCACTGATTAGCAACTAGCATGCCAAAGACTGTGAATAGGTTAAAAGTGTGAATCAAAATAGCGGCTATTGCATATTGTTGAAAGGATTTGCTTGCCTTTCAACAATACGCAATAGCCTAATGGCAACGCTGCAATGCACATACAAAAACAATGTAATATATGCATATATATGCAGGCAGCAAAGTTGAATTAGAGAATTTTTAATAATAATTTTTAGCTGTTGTAAGTTGAGGACTACTTATAATGTTAAAAATCAGGAGTTTCGTCCTCAACAATATTTGAATACAATAAAATTAATAGTTTATGATCAAATAATGATTTACCTATCTACATAAATGAAAATACAACCTTTAAAATCAATCAAATTATAATAATAAAGAAATTATTTATGTCACATTAATATTAAAAAATTTTTATTTTTCATTATTATTGACAGATAAATGAGGTTTAATGCATATGAACTATTATCTTAGGCACAATCCAGGAATAAAAGTTATTTACCCAATATACCGATAAAACCAGAAGACATGCTATTTCTGCTTCTTGGGCACCATTTTGGAATTTAAATATAAAACCTCAAAATAAAAGCATTCAACAGCAGCTGATAAATAATAACTTAAATTTAATAAAACATTTTTCGGATGATAAACAATCATCTTCAGCATCAAGAACAGAATTAGTTTAGTTTGTTTTTGAATGTATATCTCTTAAAAGCATACAAACTTTTAAAAATTTAATATTAAGATTATAAATTTCAATTATTAAACAAAATTATTAGTGCACTTAATATTTCACAATTAGACCAATTAAAAGTCCTTTATTTCGCAGTTTTAAATGAAAAATTCTAAATATAAAGAGAATTTTTTGGTGTAATTGCCATCATCATGGTGAAATGCTGTCGTAATATGTTATCTAATTGTGCAATTTTACATTACATTGGTTGCTAGAGCATTCTGGTATCATATTGTCTAAAATTATTGAATTACTGAATTTTGGAAATTTCACGAAATTTGAAAATGAAAATTTCATGTTCATAAATAAAAATGTTCATAATTAGAGGATTGCTTGTATTTTATTCTAGATTTTTAAAATTGAATAATTTTCCTCTCACTATATATTTCCAGTTATCAAAAATAAAGGAGAAAAGAAGAAATATATGAATTAATCAGTAACTCCATGGCATCTTAGAATCAAAGAAATATGATATTTGTTAATTATATTCAAAATAGAATACAAAATAATAAATTAAAATGCAATTTATTATTTTATAAAATATTTTAAAATGCATATTTTGTATAATGTAAGATACTTTAATGCTGTAATACTTGCTTGTACGCTTGGTATATAATGATGTCATTAGTTGGAATTCCAATAAATAGTCTTTTGTACACACTAGAACATTATTACTGCAAACTAAATAAAAATGCAAAAAAATAGTTTAACTGTAACAATTTTCATCATCATCATCACAAAAAATACAATTAAACTTATTTGCATATAGATTTGGTGGAAATATCTTTTATAAACAAAAATGTTGGCTTTCATTATGCATGTTTACAATTGTTAAATCAAATAAACAACAAAATGTTACTGTTAAAATGATGAATTAAAATGCAAAAAAACAAAATAAAATGATATAACAACTTTATAAAACAAAAAATATTTGACTTCACAAAATGCTGTAGCTTAGGCTATACATCCCAGTCAATTTTTAAACTGGAATTGTTTAAGCCTTTATAATTCCTATACTAACTTTAAACAATATAATTCCTATACTTTAAACAAAATTATTCTAATATATAGGTTTTCAGGCTCCAATTAGTATATTATAGCAAGATATTATTGCAATTTTATTTTACTAATAGTAATTAATTTTAAGAATAAAAAAAACAGACAACAGGAAAGAAACAAACCACTTTGATTCAATATAGATCAGCAAAAACTACTTACCAAAAGAAATTCTTTCACCCAAATTTTTAACAGAGTTTGAGGCTATAAAGAAAAGAAAATAAATTAAAATATTTTTTAAATTTTAATACCTTTCTTAAAAATAATTTTAACATAGTAACTCTTGTTGTTCTTCTTGTGAAATGATTCACAATAATAATTTTTTTGGAATCAGAAAGTCAAAAATATCAAAAATTTCAAAAATGCACAATAATAAACATGGAATATGATGTGTAAGATCTGCAGGAACTTGTCTAACTCTCACAGACATTATATATCATATTATTTCTTTTGTTCAAAATACCTCACCAATGACACTAATGTAAGATCTGCAGAGATATTAGAATGACGTAAACGTTTGTTTATAACTGAACAGCAAGTCTTGACACCAAGAGCAGTTTAAATAGTGTTACTCCAGCATAGTAATTAATATTTAAATAGGTGTATATTAGAATGACAGATGGAAAATTATGAGCATACATATGTAAATGGCAGTCTCAGATCCAAAGTATGAAGAAGAATCAAAGAAGAAGAAGTTTGGGTTATGTAGTAAAAACTGTCAGAATAGTTTTATATAGTAACTTTTTTTTTAAAGAAAAATAAAGGAAAGATCCTCAATCAGTGACTTCATTAGAGAAGTAAAATATCTGTATTATGCCACTGTCAAAAAAATAGCAATGCAGAATGTTACAATGGCACTTATAAGAACTTTTTGATTGAACATAACAAAAAATTAAATAGAGTAAATGTAAAAAATTTAATTACAATAAATTCAATTTGAATTTTTTATATTGTATTATATTTAATTTATAATCATAAAATTTTAATTTTTACATTCATAACTAGTATTCATTTTAGCATATATTATATATTATTTGTGACAATTTTGAGAATGTCTAAAATATAACTCATTGACTTACTTATATAATTAAATTCATTTTATATTGTTCTTTGCAATAGTTTCTTTTAAAATCAATCTATCTAGAAAAAAGTATAGGTAAACTTAGGAACATCTATACTCATCTCTAGATAAAAATTAATGGTTAAACCAATTTTTTCAAATATTAACAATACATATTTTATTAAGCTCTCTTACTAATGAAAATATTTTGAATCAAAATATTTTAATAAACATGAATAAATTGTATTTGAACAAAATATTCCTCATTATTAAAAAGCAGTTAGTTAAAATGGTTGTTTACATTCATCATTAGTATAGATATTCTTAAAATTGATGTATAAAAACTAAACAGACCTGATCAGGAGAAAAAATTTATTTCAGAAACCATCTGATTTCACAAGTCAAAAATAGCAAACAACAAACAAGCTTATAAATCAAACCAAAAAGATTTTTATTATTATAATGTAGTTTTGGGTATTAACCCAAACTACATTACAATAATAATAATAATAATATCCATCATCAATACAAATATAGTGTACTGATAATGGATTAATATTCAAAAATACTTTATAATAATAAATCTTTTTTAGTTTGACTTATAAGCTCATTGTTGGTTTGGGAAATCAAAATGCCATACAAGACTTTTGTTTATTAAGATCAAAAATGTTTCTGAAATAATTTTTTTCCTGATCAGTGCTGTTTATATTTCATATATCAATTTTACATCAGGAATTAAAAATGAATTCTTAAGTATTTTTTTATTTAAGCCAAAAAGTATAAATAACATAAATAGTTTAAAAATACACCAAGCAGTTCTGGAAAGAACTTGTGTACTTTCCATATGTGTCCTTTAATTTGAATGATTAATTTAATTCTATATTTTCGATCAAATATATTTTATCAAAATTATCTTCAATGGCATAGCATCTAAATATAGATAGTATGACATTGAATATAACTTTGATAGAACAGGACCAATATTTTCATTTAATCTGATTTATCATAGCAACAAATACTCTTTTTCAAATAAGGCCAGGTTTTCTACACTAACATTTAATTAATAAGAATTTGTTGTTTTCCTGTTATAAAATTTAATTTTCTTCTCTATATTAGCAGTTATATAATTGCTATGATCAAATTTGGTGAATGGCCTGGGGTTTGGGAATGAAAATGACAAGAAATTAGATTTATTTTACTCTATTTTTTATACAATTATACATCAAAACAGTTTCTTGCATTTATCATTTCATTATTATAACAGTATGCTAAGTTTATAATAAAAATTTTTACAAATAAAAGATAAACACCAAGCTTTTTTATCAAATGTATTGATCTGAGAAAAAAGCTCAGTGTTTATGAAAAAAATCGTTCTGACTTTTACAGCATCTATAAAAGTATACTGTAGCTATATTAACAACATTTATGTCACCTAGGAAGGTTCAATTCATGAACATCAGATGATTCAATGTTGTCTGCAGAAAATTCCTGAAATAATGCAGGTAGTAATGCAGGTGCTTGTTTTTTTCCAGTCTTCTGCACTCTCAGAATCAACATTCTTTCTTTCTCACCATGTGATCTCTTAAATTTAATCCTATGTCTATGTTTCCATCAAGATAACCATCCTCTATGTTTTCAACTTCAGAATCTTTACCTATATGCCTTCCATTTCACTGATGGCCTCTACTTTTCAATGTGAATACATTTTTCTCTAAAGTTGTTCTTCCCAATAGATTAAGCATATAATGGATGTTTTTGAAATTTCAGTAATCTCTGACACACATTGATGACTCATATTATCATCAAATTGGGAGGAAGACTTTTAATATAGTCTAATAAAGAAATTTTTTTGCCTAATGATAAATCTTTATATGGCACTTTAGTCCTATATATGATTAAACTTTTCCACACAGTTATTCAGTACAACTGTAAACTGAAATCAAAACATTCAATGACAGCAATAAGCAAAGCACACTGGGATAGAGATGTGAATTATCACTCAGTGACATGCCTACCAATCCAATCTGGAACAATCACAGAAGTTTTTGTTTTAGTAGTAAAATTTACTAGCTTATAATAGCAACATTGACCAGCAGAATTACTGACGAATATGATGGGGCTTTGGTGATAAACAATTTCTATAATATTGTACTGGTTTATATTGTGTTGATGTTGGAAAAGGGAGACGGGAAGTTCAATAGATTGGTCATAAATCAAAATTTTGGTCTGAATAAACAGAACAAATCCAATGTATTTTCCCTATTTTGGATTTGTTCTTTAGCATTTAGTCCATATAGATAGCTAGTCGAATAAACCAGAATAGACCATATATATTTAATAAATAAGCAAAATTTTCACTGCTGATTACAATTATTATTTTAATTTAAAATTCTAATAGATTTATTACCTTCACAGAGGAGTTCTTTATATGATGTTGCTATATCTATGTATTAAACATTACTGTAAGACCCCATTTAATGCAGTGATACGTTTCAAGAAAACCAAGCACTAAACGAAACAGTGCTAAACGAGATCATTTTAACACACAAATAATGGGGATAGGTGAAACAGGACAGTGAAAAAAAATACGTATATTTTTTTATTTTATTTTGTAACATGTATAACTATTGTATTACATTAATTATAGATATTTTTTATTGCTAATATTGATTTATATTCATAAATCATATATGAAAATCAGATCATGTTGGTGATGAGGATCAATGTATCATGTTGTGATGAGGAAGGTTCTTTCTCATTTGACACTTTTTGTTTTTTCGTTAAAAAGTCATATAACGTCATTTGCCTTTTTTTCTTTCATTCAGCAAGCGATTGTCCATAGCAAGACATTGCATCCATGACACATTGTCTTGCTTTTTAACTTCTATCAAAAGTTGGATCATTTTGTATAAAATATCCATAATTTCCATAATAGTGGATAAACTTGATTCGAAAAAATCCGTTGCGAGTTTCACAGCAGACTTTTGTAGGTACTGCACTGCATTAAATATACTGCAAGATGGAGTATCAAAGCAACAAATTCGTGTGATTTTGGATTTATGTGAATATAAGGATTTGAAAAACCGCACCAATGTGAATCAATAAAAAATATAGAAATCGAAAAACTGCATTATATCGAAACGGCGCTAAATGGAGCAGCGTTAAGCAGGGTCTTACTGTACTTATAAACTGCATTTGTGTAATTTTCTTTTTTTTCATATACAATTAGTTCAGAAATTAAAATTCTATTATATTTTTTAATATTTAACTATAATATTTTGTAATAAAATGTCTTGAAATGGATTGAATTTCAGAAATACCGAGCTATGCCAGATAATAGTTGTCGAATATGTACTGTATTTATAAATGCCATTTATAAATACAGTACATATTCGATTAAACTAAACTGCTATTCATTGGAATAGTTTCATTACAAAAAATATAAAAATCACAGATTAATATCTCTGCTAAAAATATTGTACTGTATTATGTTTCAACATAACTCAAACTATGAATATTTGCAATATAAACAATAAGGAAATAGTAAGAAATAAAATAAATAAATACACTGCCAACATTAAGAAAATTATCATCAATAATCGCGTGTTTCTTCTCGCTTCTCGCAAATCGCTGGCTATGTGAAACCGCCTTTATGAGTTCTAGAATTTACACATTTTCTATTTAATATTCACTTAGAGAGGGAAGCAGTATGTAAAGAATAACAACTGATAGCATTTAGATAAGTTTTTCTTTGATTTAGTAATCTATTGAAATTAAAACAAGAGATAAATACAGTGGACTTCCGTACAACGCGTGGGATACGTTCCGCGTTTTACGAGGCATTCATTATCAGACGATTTTATGCAAATTTAAAATTTGTCTCTCACTGATCGCATATTGCTAATGAGATGTGCGTTAGTTTCAAATATGATTTTATTGTGTGCATAGGTTAATTAACTTGTTTTAAAGAAAGTTTCTTTTAATAAAGGAAAAAAAAACTAAACAGAATACAGGTAACTAAATTTTTCAAAAAATATTATATACAAATAACACGGATTCCGAAAACGTGGATTCGTATAAACCGACAGAAAAGTTGATATAGTTGTCATGGAAACGAAATAAACATCGTTTGGTTTTTTATTACAATCAACGGATATTACAAGTTATAAGTAATGTTGAAAAAAAATTTATCCTACCCGTTATACGGGACTGTTTATAGCTTTGTGTGAGTACTAGTCGCAATTTTTTCGTCGCGTTAAACGGGAGTTTATTATAATTTATTATTTCTGTTTGCTTGTTGATATAGCTAATTGTTTCTGAATTATTTAAACATGGCCTAATATGCAACTTTAGGTAAAAGTTTATCTTCCCTGTGTGATGGATGTGTGTTGACTATATAGCAGGCTTTTTGAATGAATATATATACTTGTATATATATATATATATATATTTAAATGCATCTCTCGGACCATGATGAAGAGATTGACTAACAAATCTTTAAACCAAAGATTCGGTATACAGTATATTTGTTAAAAAAGCATGCTATATAATATAGTCAATATACAGCCGTCACACAGGCAATGTAAATTTTTACAACTTTAGCAATAAATAGTAATTTGGAAACATGTTAATGAAAGGATGTTGTGGGAGAAATTTTAATATGGCCCATTATATGGCAATACAATATAGCAGTTATTGTATTTTGATAAAATTATTTTTGAATGTTATATTCTTTAATATGATTGGTTAACTAGAAAAATATACAAATAATAGCACTATATTATTTTCATATTGCTCAAATTATACTACGTTTCACATACTCTATATAAATTTCTAATTTTTTTTCTTATTTTACAAGCTCTATGTTTAAATTGTTGATATAAATGACGAACATAGGAAGCTTGTTATTAAAACACACTGCGTCCTTGTATTACAGTTGTGAATTAACAATTACTCTTTCATAATTGAAGTCAAGTTTCTAGCTAACATCCGGAAAGTTGGAATTTTAACGTTTTAAGAATGATTTTAAATTGATTTTTTATTTATTTTAATATTAAACTATACTTTCATCGATATTTTGTTTCTTTTCACAAATTACTGTTAATAAATTTATAATACAGTTGGGTGTGTTACAATGAACGATACTATAACGAACGAATGCTACAACGAACAGATTTTATCAATAAAATCGGGTTGCTACAGCGGGCACAGATGCTATTACAAACGGAAAGAAATACTATCGGTCTTGTTACTCTAGTAGCACGCGCGTGCGCTTGACGTGTCGGGACCTTCCCGCTCTGATTAGAGCGTCAGTAGTCGTTTTTGAGGTTATCTGCTTGCTTGTGTCTTTAGCAGTGAAAATATTTTTAAAAAATATTTTGCTATATGCAGTAGCGGAAAAAAATTATTGCATCACTGTTCCATAAGTTGCATATTCAGCTATCCAGCCGTCGTATGTGGATCAACAATAGCGAGCAATGCAAATAAAAATATTTAATGCATCACTTAATACATCGAACTTGAAATGCATTAATGAATTACAGTTGAGTCAAATGGCCTGTTGCTCTAAACAATAATTGTAACAATTTGAAAAGTGGACCCAAATAATTCTAATTAGATAGTTTTGTAGTCAGAAAAATAAAAATAAAAACGTCCCTAATATTTATTTAGTTTACAGTTTTGATGAAATAATTCGCGTGTATTTCTAAATTTCGACAAATTTACAGGGTGATGCAATAATTGTTTCCACTACTATAATTTTAGCCATGAGCTGCTAAAATAGTGAGAATTGAGAAAGCTAATTAATTTAGACATTAAGAAATAATTTCCAAGCCAGAAAGTTGAAAAAGTGTAGATCTAAGCGCTGAATATATATAAAGATCCATTTCCCTCAACCCCTCACACTGACATTTTTATAAAAATTTTTTTGCTAACGTTTTATGTTGAATTGTACCGAAAAATTTCATTTCCTACTATAAAATTTTCCGAGAAATTCGCATTTCAAAATGGGGGGATGGGGAAATGCTAGTCCCTATTTAAGAAATTGGGAAAAATCAACTATTGCAACATTTTGTGCTCGTTTTATGCTGAATTGTGCAGCAAAAATTTCGTTTTGTGCCGTGAAATATTTCAAGAAATCGTGGTTTAAAATGGACCCTGGGAAAATGCTAGAAATTTGAAAAATGAACTATTAGAATATATTTGTTGTTTTGTGCTGAAACTTACTACAAAAATTTTCGTTTTAGGCTGTGAAATTTTTCGAGAAATTTGTTTGAATTTCAAGGCCAAATAAATACCAGGCTCTCAATATTTTGAGTTATACTAAGTAAATGTATTGCATTATATTGTTTTTACATAAAAATTTCCTTCTATATTATGAAATTCTTTGAGAAATTCAGGTTTGAAAATGATAATTATAGTCTGTTTCGAGATAACCTGACAGCCGAACCAACAAAGGAAACACTGTATTCATACGCGATTTGTAAACAACAACAATAATTCGTTAAATTTTGTCACGTGATTTTAAAATATATATTTTAAAATCATCTCAAATTTTATAATTTCGATATTTTATTTCCCAAAACAACAAATTATAGGATAATATTAAATTTAACTAATAGGGACTATTTTCCTTTGTGTAGAAATAATATTAAATTTAACTAAATAGGGACTATTTTCTTTTGTGTAGAAATACCCACAGCAATGGTAGTGATTTACTGTCAGGTTATCTCGAAATAGACTATAGTAAAATGCCAGCTTCCCTCAATATCTTCAATTATGTTAAAATATCAATTCATTTTTATGTCATATTTCAATTTATTAATTTTGCATTGTTTTGTAGTGTCAAATTTCCTTGAGAAATTTATGAAATTCTTTTTGAGCTCTTCAAGGAATTCTTCAAATTTCAAAATGGCAGCTAGAGAATTACTATTTCCTTATCATAAAAAAATCATTCAGCACTATGGCAGGAGATAAAAATAAATAACTCACTAAACAACTTTAAAATAAAGAAGCGCTTTTGATTTATTACAATCCTCCTCAGCTTCCATAAATAGAACAACAAATTCTTAAAGAACGCAAATACAATTTTAAAAGTTGGTTACTATGGTAACAATTGGAAATTACAATAAATATATTAATTTATACAAAAAATAATGAATATAAATATGTAACAAGAATAAAAATAATATTAACATAATTAAATACAATTTTATCCCTTATTCTTGCACCATTTCCAGGCATTATTAATTATAGTGGGATCTATTTTGTTAAGCGGTTTTTTCTTAAGATTCTTACTATTGAAAATCGTTAAAGTCTCAGCTATCCTCCCTTTTCTGGGATCTTCCTCTCTAATTACTAATTTTGCATTATTCCAATAAATTATTGGATATTCCAATAATTATTGGAATAATGCAAAATTAGTAATTAGAGAGGAAGATCCCAGAAAAGGGAGGATAGCTGAGACTTTAACGATTTTCAATAGTAAGAATCTTAAGAAAAAACCGCTTAACAAAATAGATCCCACTATAATTAATAATGCCTGGAAATGGTGCAAGAATAAGGGATAAAATTGTATTTAATTATGTTAATATTATTTTTATTCTTGTTACATATTTATATTCATTATTTTTTGAATAAATTAATATATTTATTGTAATTTCCAATTGTTACCATAGTAACCAACTTTTAAAATTGTATTTGCGTTCTTTAAGAATTTGTTGTTCTATTTATGGAAGCTGAGGAGGATTGTAATAAATCAAAAGTGCTTCTTTATTTTAAAATTAAGAATTGTTAACTTCTTGGGTGTTATCGAAACGTAGACGTAAAATATATGAAGGTGACGTCACTAATCAGTGATCGACAGGGAAACCTAATTAATGTTTACCAACAATAAATATATATTTTACTATAAAATAAATAATTTACTAAAATACGACTGCTGATATAGTATGTTGCGGCCCGCTTAATGCAGCAAACAAATGTATGCGACCCGGGAAAGAAAAAGTTGAGAACCACTGCCCTAAATATATAGAGTAGCAAATTTAGCCGCCATTTTATATCCTCCTGCCGCTCGATAATAACGGATAACTTTATGGAAAATAAACAATATTTCTTTTCTAATTTATAAATATATCAGTTTCTTACCTGGCAAACGAAGATCGTATTTGGAAAAATTTTCCTTCTAATATTTTGCAATCACTTCTTTTTATCTCTAATTTCAATTACCTTGCGGCTAAGGAAAGAATATATGACCCTTTACTGTTCGATTAGAACAATATACAGCAGTATAACAAGGCATGTTCTTAAAAAAATAACTATAAAGCCTATCAACTCAATGATAACTATCTAACAGGATATAAAATGAAATAACTATAAAGCCTATCAACGCAATGATAACTCCCTATCTAACAGGATATAAAATGGCGATTTGGCGGTATCTGGTGGCGTAAAGAAATGCGCTATTCCGTATATCCAGGGATATAAAATGGTCGATTTGGCGGTATCTGGTGGCGTAAAGAAATGCGCTATTCTATATATCCAGGGTCTCTATAAATTTGTTCTCTACGATGGAAACTTTTTTAAAAATATGTTCATTATAAAATAAAAATAAATCAGACTCGTTTAATTTTACTATTTAAGAATTGTTAACTTCATGGATGTTATCGAAACGTAGACGTAAAATATATGAAGGTGACATAACTAATCAGTGATCGACAGAGAAACCTAATTAATGTTTACCAACAATAAATATATATTTTATTATAAAATAAATAATTTACTAAAATACTGATATAAAATTAATATACTCTTTCGTAAATTTCATTAACAAAAATAGTTGTAATGATGCCCTCTAACGGCGGAAATAGTCGAGTTTGTTTTTCTTCCGGGATAATATGGACGTTATAGATTTCGAACATGATTATTTTAAACAGAATATAATTGGCTATAAATATAAAATGAATACCTGAGTATGAGATAGCACCCCGTTATTTACATTCCCTATCTCTGGCATTCCTTTTATTCTGTATTTTAAACTTTTCAAAATGAATTAAATTTTATAATGGTTTAATATGGATTATCACACCCCAAGGTGATCACACCCCTTCTACAGATATTTTTCATTGGAGCTTTAGGCCCGGGTCAATGAACCTCCTTTTGTCATTTAGAGCTTGATTTAACTAGGTTGTGGCTGCTCCAACGAAGAGCTGTTCATATGACAATAATGTGAGCGTAATGAGCATTGGAATACTTCCCTGCTTAGTAACTTCCATGTCATGCTGCAAGATTTTTCTTTTCTATGTGGTTTAACGCCACTTTACACTCATATGGCACTAAGCTGTGTTTTTCCGTGCCCACTACATGCTGTCTACTGCCCTGCCCTATTGGTATCAACTGTCATGTGAAAGAGGGTTTAACAAGTCGGGCCCGGACTCTTCGTGAAAAAATCTGAAAGTATAGGACCTGGAATTATCACACCCCTTCTACAGATATTTTTCATTGGAGCTTTAGGCCCGGGTCAATGAACCTTTTTTTGTCATTTGGAGCTTGATTTAACTAGGTTGTGGCTGCTCCAACGATGGGCTGTTCATATGACTATAATGTGAGCGTGGTGAGCATTGGAATACTTCCCTGCTTAGTAACTTCCATGTCATGCTGCAAGATTTTTCTTTTCTATGTGGTTTAACGCCACTTTACACTCATATGGCACTAAGCTGTGTTTTTCCGTGCCCACTACATGCTGTCTACTGCCCTGCCCTATTGGTATCAACTGTCATGTGAAAGAAGGTTTAACAAGTCGGGCCCGGACTCTTCTTGAAAAAATCTGAAAGTATAGGACCTGGGAAATGAATTCGATCTTCCAGAGTAGAAGCCTAGCATCATTCTACTGCAACCTCCGCCGCCGTCCCGATGCAACTGCTCTGGGCTCCCTTCTTTTTCCCCCTCCCCCAAACCTAACTAATCACCCTGACCTCACACTCCCGCCAACTTTTCTTCAAATTAATACCCAGTTAAAAACCATCCAGTAAAACTGGTTTTTCCAACTTTATCCTATCTGTATCTGCAACCTCCGCCGGCCTTTTTCGCCCCGGATCCAGACTTCTGATTCAAGTGCAATGTCATGTGCCTGTCTTCTGGCTTCCATTCTCCTTGTTCCGGTTCCCGCTCTCTACGTCTTTAGCCTCCTTCCTCGCCTTCCTGGATACGATTCCTGACATTGCCTTCAACTCGGTCTTCCAGTGTTCCAGATTCAGCTTTCTTCTATCCTGGTTCCCATCTCTCTGCCTCAAGACCATTCTCTGCTTTCTGTCTTCAGGATTCAGCCTCTCCATCTACTGTATCCCTATATTGTAAATTCCCCGTTATTACTTTAACTTATTTTATTATTATTTTAACTTATTTTAATTAAATATAATTAAATATAAATCTTGGAGTAGGCAATGTAAATATGTAAATATAATTAAAACAGGCATTTTTGCAGATTTGCTTTTTTATTACATTGTTACGTCGTAACTTTGACAACATTCTAAACTTTTTAAAATATAAAACTTATAAAACAAACATCTAAAACGTAAATATTAAAAAATATACATGAAGCAGTTATTCCGGAGCAGATATGCATTTCGGCTTTATATACGCCCTCTTCAGTCTTTTTCCCAAGACAACCGTAATAATTTACATAATCTAATAATCAGAAATACAAGAAATAAAGATTAAATTAACTAAAAATATTAATTTAAAAAAGAAAACTTTACCTTAATATCAAACATAATAATTTTAAATGTAAAACAATCCAGAAAATAAAATAAAAATATTTTATTTAGTAAATTAATTTTATGTGACGATTTTCGAGCTGCGTAATCACAAAACTGGTCGAATTGTTTATAATAATTTCGGCGGGTAAACTGGTTTTTTTTTTACGAGTCTTCCGACAGGACCTCGGCGAAATCTTTTTCGCACCCCTTTTAGGTTATCGTCTGCTCTTCGTGCCGAAAATCGAACGAACCCGTGTAGGACACGGCTTTAATAATACGTCTCGAAAATAAGCCAATTATTAAAGGCTTTCGTTACGTTATATATAAATGCGGCAAATCCGAGAAATCTGTAAACCGTTTAGCCTCTGAGGAATTTATTTTTCCCAGCGATTAAACTGAAACAATAAATGGACGAATTTAATAGACTTAATGGATATTTTATCTTTATCATTATTATTATTTAACGTAACCGGTACGATTTATTTCCATTGCTGACAGTGATCGCCGCCCTCCAACTTCTTTTTAAACTTATTTGGCGTCGAATAAATGGAGCCCGCCCGAATTAGTTCCCGTCCCAGCGTTAATACAGCTCGATAAAGGTGGGTTCAGACTACGAGCGACTCGGTCGAGTCGCTC
>AYEL01070974.1:0-18435 GCA_000484575.1 Olivierus martensii | reverse complement strand
AGCCTGTGGAAGGGCTTGTTTCGCCCCGCCATTTAGTACTCTTACTGAGTGGAAAGTGGCGTCATCTGTTAACAAAAAAAAAAAAAAATGAAGCTCGCCCGAATTAGTTCCCGTCCCAGCATTAATACAGCTCGATAGAGGTGGGTTCAGACTACGAGCGACTAGGTCGAGTCGCTCGTAGTGTGAATCCACCTTAACTCTTACAAAACATATATCGGAAAATTCGTTTTTTGTAAATCGACTCTCCGATTTTTATATATTAATTAAAATCCAGCGGGATTTTTTTTTTTGTTTTCTACTCGCTCTCTTTCGGCTATGGAATCGCCGAAAGAGGGTATTTCTTCCGCCGCGGTAAAACGGGTTCTCCGAATCGAATCGTCCGAATCCGATGCCATCTGGTAAATTTTCCGTCCACGGGCGGGGCTGGAGTCTCGGAAGAAACCCTCGACTTTCTCACTGTTGCCGTACGGTTACTGACTTCTCCCCGCGCAAAACGAGCCTTCGTCTTCGGAAATTTCCCGAAATCTTGGCCCGCCTCCTTTGCCGATAAATTTTTATTTATAGCTAGTCGTTCCAGAGGAAGAGAATTAGGGTATTTTTCGACGCACCTCCTAAGGTTCCGAAATTTTAATAATAGAGCCTACGCTTTTTTTAAAATGCAGTAGAAGCCGTCTATTGGAATCCGCAATTGTAAGTTAAATAGTTGTATCCAGCGGTTCACGCGATACGTACGACGGATAAACGGATTACTCTTCGAATTTAAACGAAAATAAATAAAATAAAATAAAATACGCCGCCAACAATAATATAGCGGAACAATGCGGTCGACATTGTAGTCATCGAACAATGCTACGGAATCGCAGAAATTACCGTTTTCCCAGCTGAATGGAGCGCTTTTCGAGGTAAAAGTGAATTTATTTATTCGTATTCTTTTCAATTAGGATAGCACGGATGCAATTACATCGAATAAGACATAATATAATTAAGATTTTTAAGAATACGTTATATAGAATTTACTTAGGGATAGTTCGATTTGGCCGTGAAAACTTGCTTTCGGTAGATATTAAATGTGTGCGGTTTAATGATATTTATTGAATTTAAACCGGTTCTTTTATATTATTTTAACTTCGATAACAAATTCGGATTAATATAAGTGACGTTCTGGCGAAATTTCGACGACGTTAAAGGATGTTCTCTCTTCATACATAAAGATAAAATTTTAATCTCACTTCGAAAACATTTCCAAATATAAGTAGATCAAAAGTAATTAATGAGAAAAAAATAAACAGATAGGAATGTCAAAATATTTTACTCTAATTACGGCTCCATATCTGCCTGCTATTATTTCTTGATTTTTTATAAAAACAACCTCAAACTGTATATCAGTGGTGTTCAGCATTTTTTACTATGCCATGTACTTTTCTATACAAAACTATTCGGCGATCTACTCTCTTATAAAGATCACGTTCACTTTCGCTCAACCTGATATCTGATTACGTACAACTCTGCAGTTGAATGCGCATACACACTTAAGAGGACCCACTGTCCATGCCCTAAAAACTTTATTTGTGTATATAAAATTTATTTATCACTTTTAACTATTTTAATTCAACAAATAAAAAAATATATTGAAATATCAGTATATTGAAAAGAAATATTTATTTTCGTATTTTAGAAAACCAAAGTTAGAAAAAACAACAGATTGATTACAGACTCAAGTTACAGGAAATGCTGGTTGATTAAAAAAAAAAGATAATCTGAAATTTGGATTGTTTGGAATTGGCGATATTTTCATCGTCAGGTAAATATGAAGAAATGGCCCATGGCAGAGAATCATCCAAATCATCATTTGTAATTTGGTTTCTTGATTTCTATAACGTTCATATTTGAAAAAGCGGATTTTGATAAGTGAATAATTAACAGTGTCTGTGGAGAATCCATCGTAATCAGCATTGAAAAATGGCCGCAGTTGCGTTCTGTTGTGCTAACTCTGGAGTTGGATTGGAAGAAATCTTGTGGTGGGGGCCGTCTGACAAGCTGCAGGGTTTCTAGAATTATCTGGTACTCTGCTAACGCGAGTTTCTGTCGTAATTTATTACAACAGTGATAAATTTCGACAGGAAATGCTTGTCAGATGAGTAACTGATCGTAAGTGGGTCTTTTCTTTCTCGCGGGGAAAAGATAGCCTGGTGATCAGTCTCTATCTGCAAGAGATCTTTCTGCCACCTAGAGCTAGCTCTTCTGAATGCGACTGTTTGCAATCGACGGAGAGATGAGGACAGCTTTGCACAGATAAATGGTATATTTTTATAGGCGTTTTAAGTTATGGAAAAGAAAATTTGCTAAAGATGAATAATTAACAGTGTCTGTGGAGAATCCATCGTAATCAGCATTGAAAAATGGCCGCAGTTGCGTTCTGTTGTGCTAACTCTGGAGTTGGATTGGAAGAAATCTTGTGGTGGGGGCCGTCTGACAAGCTGCAGGGTTTCTAGAATTATCTGGGACTCTGCTAACGCGAGTTTCTGTCGTAATTTATTACAACAGTGATAAATTTCGACAGGAAATGCTTGTCAGATGAGTAACTGATCGTAAGTGGGTCTTTTCTTTCTCGCGGGGAAAAGATAGCCTGGTGATCAGTCTCTATCTGCAAGAGATCTTTCTGCCACCTAGAGCTAGCTCTTCTGAATGCGACTGTTTGCAATCGACGGAGAGATGAGGACAGCTTTGCACAGATAAATGGTATATTTTTATAGGCGTTTTAAGTTATGGAAAAGAAAATTTGCTAAAGATGAATAATTAACAGTGTCTGTGGAGAATCCATCGTAATCAGCATTGAAAAATGGCCGCAGTTGCGTTCTGTTGTGCTAACTCTGGAGTTGGATTGGAAGAAATCTTGTGGTGGGGGCCGTCTGACAAGCTGCAGGGTTTCTAGAATTATCTGGGACTCTGCTAACGCGAGTTTCTGTCGTAATTTATTACAACAGTGATAAATTTCGACAGGAAATGCTTGTCAGATGAGTAACTGATCGTAAGTGGGTCTTTTCTTTCTCGCGGGGAAAAGATAGCCTGGTGATCAGTCTCTATCTGCAAGAGATCTTTCTGCCAGCTAGAGCTAGCACTTCTGAATGCGACTGTTTGCAATCGACGGAGAGATGAGGAAGACAGCTTTGCACAGATAAATGGTATATTTTTATAGGTGTTTTAAGTTATGGAAAAGAAAATTTGCTAAAGATGAATAATTAACAGTGTCTGTGGAGAATCCATCGTAATCAGCATTGAAAAATGGCCGCAGTTGCGTTCTGTTGTGCTAACTCTGGAGTTGGATTGGAAGAAATCTTGTGGTGGGGGCCGTCTGACAAGCTGCAGGGTTTCTAGAATTATCTGGGACTCTGCTAACGCGAGTTTCTGTCGTAATTTATTACAACAGTGATAAATTTCGACAGGAAATGCTTGTCAGATGAGTAACTGATCGTAAGTGGGTCTTTTCTTTCTCGCGGAGAAAAGATAGCCTGGTGATCAGTCCCTATCTGCAAGAGATCTTTCTGCCACCTAGAGCTAGCACTTCTGAATGCGTCTGTTTTGCATCGACGGAAAGATACAAAATATATATTTAAATGTAAAACAATCCAGAAAATAAAATAAAAATATAAATTTAGAACTGCCATTTCGTTACAAGTTTTATTTTTTCCATAATTTGTACATAAATTAAGTATTGTATAAAATAATTTTAAGTCTCCAATCTCACATGTTATATTCTCCCCGTTTTGTTTTTATTTTTCTCTTGTTTGTAGCTTTGTTTTTGTATTGTATATTTTAGTTTTTAGTCTCCATCTGCCGTTATTGTATTTTCCCCTTTTTGTATTTTTCTCCGCTGTCACTTTGACGAATTTTCACTCTTTGGGCTAATTCTGGTGGCGATCTGGCGCCGCTGGGACCCGATTCTTCGCCTTGGGCTACCTCCGCTTTTCTCCCCATCCCCAGTTTAGCTAACCACCCTGACCTCTCTCCCGCCAATTTTTCTTCCTACTAACAACCAGTTCAAAACCATTGAGTAAAACTGGTCTTCTTAACTTTATCTTATCGTATCCTGCACCCATCCGGCCGATTATGCTGTAGGATTTTCTTTCGGTTAACAGATGACACCACTTCCATTTTATGAGAATGCTAAGTGATGGGGCGAAATAAGCCCTTCCACAGGTTGCCTACTCCTGCAGAGGGAGTCAGCCAGATTGTAGAGGAATGGGCTCGATGGGTTGGGTCCGGATGCATGATAAACATTTTCAATAGGTGGAACCTAGTACTTCGGCGGCCGGAAGGCCGAGTGGTAATGCTGTCGGCGTGCCATGCAGGAGGACCCAGGTTCGCGTCCTTGGTCAGGTAACTCCTGAAAAGTTTTTCGGGGTGCTGGGCCCGGCTCGGTGATTCCTGTCTATTACCATCCGGCCCCCCTTCATAGGTGTAGGTGCAGCTTTATCCGCCAGGGGAAGTTTGGCTTGTTCGTTATTAATTTGTAATCTCATAATCCATAATTGTTTTAGAAATGACAAAGATGATCACTAGTGCTACCCAAAAGGCTGGGATCTATACAATCCTGATTTATTATATTATTGTTATGGTAAAATTAGACAACAATATTGATTATATATAATGTCTAATTCTAGGAGTTATTTTGTAACTATTGCAAATTATGCGTATGCATTGCATTATATCATATTACAATAGTTACTACTGAATATAATTTTGGTTTCTACACCCAACTATCAATAATAATGCTATTAATATTAATGAGAAATACAATATAGCATTATTAAAAATGATTATTTTCATGTTTAAAACAAACTTTTCCATTTTTAAATTTTTATTTTTGGAAAATTGCACAAGTCTGTATTCAATATTTTAGTTTCTCAATCAAATTCTCTATTTTTTAAATTTGTATTAAAATTTTATTGTAATATATCAAAACTAATTTATAATAAATATTTCTTAATTTTTGATATGAATATTTAAATATTTTTTGTGAAATACAATATTTCAATATTATGTTTTACATATGATTATATGAATAAATTAAACAATTGAAAGACTCTTATGGATAATATTACTAACCTCTTATTTGAAATCTTTGATCTATTCATTTTAATATTTTAAATTACATTCAATGCAATATCAGATAAATATTCAGAATAATTTTGTTAATTTTTAGGGTAGATCATCAGGTGGTATTGATTCTCATAAAGAAAAATATGCTAAAGATTATAAACATATGACAGATTTAGAAGAAATGGTAAAAAGTATAAAACCAACTGCTTTAATAGGTATATAAATTCTATTTTCTTACCTTTATTTTCATTTTTTCTTTCATTTTTATTAATAATTATAAATATTCAAAACAAAACTAATTTTAAGATATTTTTAAATTTTATTATTTTTAATAGGAGCTTCTGCTCAGACAGGACTATTCACTAAAAATGTATTGCAAGCAATGCTTGAAAACTGTGAACAACCTATTATTTTTGCTCTAAGTAATCCTACAGATAAAGCAGAATGCACAGCTGAAGAAGCTTATACTTATACAGATGTATGTTTTAATTATATAGTAATTTTTTAACATAAAAATAATGCACCTAGTTCTCATAGTTACATGGTAGGTAGTACCTTTAAGTGATTGCATAAACTAAAAATGTGCAAAATGAGTGCAAAACGTTTTTATCACATATTTTAATACAGAGCATTCCCGAAAATTCCCACTTTTCTAGATCAAGTTTATCAATTTTAATTGAAGTAATAACACAATAGTGAAAGATGTCATGGAATATTATCCATTGTAATTTTCCCTCATTTGAACTGGCACATTAAGTCTGTTCTTGGTCTCCCCACAATAAAATATGATTGCTTCACTTATTGTTAGTAGTTCTAAGACATAAAACATATTCTTGCCTCTTATTTATCTTATTAGCGCATACATAATAATATAGTGACTAAATGTATTGTCTCAATGCTGCAAAGAGTAAAATAGCAATATCAAAGCATTATTTCTTTTACTTTATACTTTTTTTTATTCTGATCACCCTTATACAACCTACAAACATTATTGCACTTGTTTGATAGTAGCTCAATTCATCTTCCATTTTATGATTTTTGTGTAGAAACCAATACATTTTCAAATTTTATGCCTATCTGGTGATTATAATACTGGTTTTAACATTTGCAAAACAAATTGGGAATTTTCACTTCCTCCAAATTGCATTTTTATGAAAATTTTCATGTATTTCTAAAAAGTGGATATAAATTAATTCAGTTCTTACACTGCCAAATTTTTTAAACCAAATAAATTATATGTTTATAAACATATATATATGTATATATATATTTAATCGTTTTACTATATGTATAATGCAATAAAAATAATACTATTACAATAAAAAGAAAATAAATGAAACAACAATAAATATTTTTGCCACTAATTCTTGCGCTATGAAATAAAAGAAAAATTTCTACTCGAATTTTAATATTTTCCACTTAGATTTAATGTTTGTAACTTCAGTATAAAATTTTTAATTTTGATTTAATATTTGACGTAGTCTATATGTGCAGTGCATGATTGACAACGGTCATTCATACTTCATATTATTTATGTAACTGGTTCGAAGGCATTTGTAATGTTATTCCCAACACTAATAATGCCCTAAGTTTCAATAAAGTGATTAAACAAGAAGCTACATTAAGAGAACGATGGTCAGTATCTCATTTCATAACTTTAATTTTTGAATACATTAAGCAATAGTCTGAAAATTATAGTAATGGGTTGAAGATATTTAAAATACAACCATCTGTAACATTAGATGTTTGGACAAATGCCTACAATTAGCCTAAGATGAAAAAACAGATTAAATCATTGGCCTATAACTTAAAAATCTATAAAACTAGAAATGAAGTAATTTCTTTTTACACAATAGTGAAAAAAAAATTATTGCATTACCGTTCCATAAGCTACTTGTGAAACAGCAATACAATAATTTTAATTCTAGTGATACATAGATTCAATAGGTTTCGTTTTTAAAGTAATAACTTGCATGTTAGAAAACAACGCATTAAATATTCTCAACGATGTTTCTATTTGATCATGAAATATGTTGCACCTTCAATATAGGCTTCACTGCAGTTAATCGTTTATTTGAAGGAAAGTTTGCACGTTTTTAGTACTCTAGCACCACCAATTAACAACTAAAAAAAAATGCACAAACTTTACGGACAACCCAATATATCAGAATAATATCATTATTATTCTACATTCCTATTGTTTTCAATTTCATTTTACCTATATTCTATTGCTTACAGTGTTCTGCAACTATTATTTGTCATTCTTAGAATATTTTCAGCATTATATAGTATTTCATTTTAAAGACAAAGTCTAAGAGAAAAGTTTCTTTATCGACGTTTGGCATTTTGGATCTTTTCCAATTCAGGCTGCAACTAGTCCCCAATTTCTCCACAAGATGATCCAGTGGATCCTGTTTGCTCTGTGTCACAAACAGCATCTGTTTCATTCCATTGTACATTCGGATTTGTATATTATACATTGTTTTGTACATTCAGTTTTGTCAAAGCATCAACAAACAATCCTATTTTCAATTCAATCCAGTGGTCGTCTCCAAATTGCAAGTATAGGACTTCCAGCCTCAGCCTATGAAATACGCTGTGAGAGTGATTATCATATGGAGATTGCATTTCTATACCCAAAGACAGCTCTGAGAACGTCATCAGATCAATAATCCTTGCATAAAAGAACATCAACAAGTCTGGCTATTCCAACTGAAATCATGGATGATGTGGAGGTGTTCGAAATCGGGTTTTCCGAAGTAGCTAAAAATGGTGCATCGACCTCTTGCATCTCCGTGTTGCAGATGTGCTCTGCACAATGCCACATCACCAGCTGCTTGGTGGTCAGATATGGTGGAATATTGTCATGCAGCACTTGCTTTTGGCCTATGTATCGGTAGTCATATTGGTCTTATAAACAGGTAAAAAATTAATCATCATTTCTATTTCATCCATTTCTGGATATAAATACCTCTTTCTTTTGTTTGCAGATATAGCTATCTAGTGCACAATCTGCATCCACTGGAAACCAATTACTTTTCTTATATTATCTTTCCATTATTTATATTGCCTACCAGGATGTCTTTTCTTTTATTTTTGTTGCCACTCTGTAATTCTTTCTGTCCATCAATTATCTGTATATCTCGCTATGTAACCTGCCCAACATCACTTACTGCTTCTAAAAATACTACCAATGTTTTCTACTTTGGTTTGTCCTTTTATCTATGTGTAAGCCTTGTGGTCCCTCCTGGTAAATTCTAATATGTATCTTTCATGCTTCTTTGTGTTGTTACTAGCTTCTGTTCCATTTCCTTTGTGAGAGTTCATGTTTTACAACCATAAGTCAGAATATTGAGGCATATCGGTATTCTATTGTTCCTTATGACGTTACTTATCGGCCATGTGCACGCTATCTCAGTGCATTCTATGTTGAATTTCACTCATCTGTTCTCCTTATATTGTGATTTATTAATTATACTTTATTCTTAAGTAGTGTTCTTCTAATTCTTCACATTTCGTAGATAATAGTTGCGTGCTGATACCTCGTAATCCGACATATTGGAAGATAGCACCCTCTATCATAATGATCACTATTTAAGAAAAGTTTAATAAATCATAATTTTTATTTTTCTAGTAACTTCGTTATTTACCCAATTAAATTTCTTCCGTTGATCATATGCTTATTTTTGCTTAATACAATATGTGAGGGCAATATTTAAAATATTTTCAGCATTCGTATTTTTTTTTTTTAATTATTGCTTATTTACGCCTCCTTTCCAGTCAGGGAGATTACTAAGGGGGCGAAGCCAGTTCCAACGACCCAATTAAATTTCTTCCGTTGATCATATGCTTATTTTTGCTTAATACAATATGTGAGGGTAATATTTAAAATATTTTCAGCATTCGGTATTTTTTTTTATTTTTGCTTATTTACGCCTCCTTTCCAGTCAAGGAGATTACTAAGGGGGCGAGGCCAGTTCCAACCACGGGCTACACCCACACCCGTGGAGGGGGGGCCGGATGGTGAAGGACGGGGATCATCGGGCCGGGTCCAGTGCCCCGAAAAAAATCCGGGACCAGACGAGGGAAGCGAACCCGGGTCCTCCTGCATGGCACACCAACGCGTTACCACTCGGCCATCCGGCCGCCAGCATTCAGTATTTTATCTCTCAGAGTTCGATTTCGTTATTTTTTCCCTCTTTCGGTAATTTATTACTATAGCAATAAGTGCTGGAATAAGTGGAAATTTTAACAAATTACGCTTTGCAACAGTGTTCTAATACGATGCTGTTATTATGATTATCTATATTGCATGCTACATTTTACGAAGTTAATTGAAATTTCATTAAAACTGTTCTATTTATGAATTTCACGAAATTGGAATTCTGTTTGTTTAAAGCATTAATCGAAAAATTTATTTAACATAACATCTGTATTAATGAAACTACTGTTTTCAATACGTATTAGTAAGCGTATAGATCGTTTAAAGTAGCTCGTCGCGTCGCGTTGCATTGTAGATTGTGTCGCATTGCAAAGCACTCATCTGCTCTTGAGTAGGAATTTTCATTGGGGAGCGTGTAACTTTACGGAGACAAGATGGTGGTTTCAGCGAAAAAATATGCGTATTTTTCTTTGCTGGGTAGAAAAGGACTATGATAAATTATTTTAATGTTTTGAAGATGTTTGGCCAAATGAATATTACAAATATTTATAATAATTATTATCCTAATATTTTCTCAAAATGTTAATGTGAAAAGTTCTACTTGTTAACGCTCTGTGCTATATTAGTGCTTATGTTAAGCTTACTGGAATAACAGAACTTTTATCATATTTCTTCAATATTTCTTAAACTTTACAGAAGAATAACAGAACTTTTATTTTAGCAATTGAATCATATCTTATGCATTAACATCTATAATATGATTCGCTTGTCATTGTTTGGATTTCTTTTTTAAATTGGCAGTGAATTCTGAATTCTGCTGGTGGCAATCACTTTTGCGTTCGCGTCACGTCATCTATGATTATAGATTATATTAGTCGAATTTTAATTTAATTAAATACAATATTTAAAAAATAATAACTAATTAGGAGTTATAGCAATATAAAAATTAATATTTATATATTTATAAAGAAACAAGTTTTGTTATTTATTTATCTTTTGACTAAAGTATCACTGGTATGTTATTGTATTGTTATTGTGGATATTTTGACAAATAAACAAAACTTGAAAGGTCAATTCCCGTGAATTTTAACATTTAGCAAATACTATATATTATCACCCATAATAACTGATTGCCTAATTTAAAATAAAAATTAATAACAAATAAATTTTATTATATGAATGGAGAGCATCAAGGAGAGGCGCCGCGTCAGATGCGAACAGAATGACGCGTCAAAGAGAGTGCCATTCTGTTCACATATAGATTCTTATGACAATATCCATCCAAACTTTTCCTTTTGTATTTTAATTCATAAAAAATGTAAACATGTAATAAAAATCGCAAAAATTTAAGCTGTTTTCTGTTTAAATCTGATTAGTTTTTAAAATGATTTAAGCGCCTGGACCAAAGTTTGAGAAATATTGAAGAAAATCATCGTGATTTATAAGATTCCAATCCTTTTCAGAATATCTTAAAACTAAGCTAATTGTTATTATTATTAGGAAATTCATATAAAATATTTTGTTTATAAATTCAGTCCAATTTTCGTATCATATAAAAAATTATAAATCGTAAATTATCCATTCCTAATTAAAAAACCTGTACAATTCTACATAAGCACATAAACGATATATAGGAAAAACTAAAAAGAGCCACTATAAATAATATTTTAAAAGCTATAACACTGTAAACAAAGTATTCAGCAGTCCATTTTTTTGGAATTTGGAATGGTTAGCTTAGGTTAGTTTGAATAAGCCTCCATATCCTCATGGGATATTCTGTATCTTGAAAGTGCCACTATAAATAATATTTTAAAAGCTATAACACTGTAAACAAAGTATTCAGCAGCCCATTTTTTTGGCATTTGGAATGGTTAGCTTAGGTTAGTTTGAATAAGCCGCCATATCCTCATGGGATATTCTGTATCTGGTGGCGCCATTTATAGTGCCCATCACAGGCTGGCTAACACCCACGATGGGGTCAATCGGATGGTTGAAGGAGGGGATTAAACGAGCCGGGCCCGGCCCCTCCTGAAAAACTGGAGGAGTGGGACCCGGAACCTCCAGGGTGGTAAGCCAAAACTTACCACGCGGCCACCCGACCGACGGCATTTGGAATGAGATAGTATCGTGACGTGTTTGGTATCTACCCCCTTTCTCAGACACACAACACAGATTTTAATTGAAATTAATGACAATTGTTAAAAATCACAATTACATTACCTGATTAATAAAAATAAAAGGTAGTTAATTTAGAAATAGTACTAATCCCATTGTGTTAATTCTGATTGAAACAAATTAAATTTTAAAATATAGAATTTGTAATTTTATAAATTTTAATATTTTATGAATATTAAAATTAAGCATAATTTCCTTTTTATTAAATAATAAAATTTTAATTTACATTAACTTGTCAACAAGGATGTTTTATACATGGATAGACTGCTCAATTCTGGCAAAAGTGAAGCTGCTGAAGTAGTGGGGTTACGTAGTATAATACTGCATATTGGGATACTACGCTTTTTTATTAATTATTTGGATCTGATCATCATATTTACTAACATAAATGGGACATATATGGCCACCAAAACAAAGTCAATTTGCTATATCATCGATTTTACGACATGGCTAAATTGGTTTACCCCACCAGTTGGATGGCTTCACTTGTTGCTACTAATGAGCAGTCTATCCATGTATAAAACATCCTTGCTTATCAATATATTACTATTATTATTATTGTTTTCATTTTGCATTAATCATCCAAATATGATCGTTAATCGAAACACTGGAACAATGAAATTTTGCATATTAACTTTTAATTTCAAAAATATCCCATAAAAAATAGAGGTAAGAACAATTAGAAATCGAAAATATCAATAATAAACATGTAATGTCATTATTATATTAATACATTTTGGAATAAAAATCCCTAAACGGAATGGTATAATCCGTGTATAAAAATTCCGCGATCTCGAAATATTGTGATAACACGTTAAGCGCTTTTCAAGACTTTTGATGCAAATTTTTTTGGACCATATGAGCTCTCAGTTTGAGATATAAAATCTTAGATTCTGACTGAAATTTATAAATATGATTTATTATCGATTTAAACAATCATCACGAAAACATTATACATATTGTCGGAATATCATGTACTGTTTACAGATTACTTAAAGTCCTGATGGTTTAAAGGAGAGCATGTGGAGCCACCCTTCCCTTTAACCCTCAGGCATCAGGAAAGATCCAAGAATGAAATATCCACTTCCAAATGCAATATATAAAAATACATACTTAAATAAATTTTTGAAGTTTTTATATTTTCATTCAAATACAGTGGTACCTCGGTATACGTCCGTTTTGGAATAAGCCCAACTTGGTATACGTCCTGTTTGGATGCGAAAAATTTTGCTTGGTATACGACTTTTGTTTGCAATACAACCGACTCACTTGTTAGAACTTGTATGAGTGTGTTGTGTGTTTTCTTAAAAAAACATTCCTTATATAAAAATTACAACACATCGTAATAGTATTTTTTTTTTGTTGTTGTTGCATTCCTTATATAAAAATTACAACACATCGTAATAGTATTGTCTGTAATGACTAGACAATGTCGTATTTCTGAAACATCCTGAGGAGAAGACAGAAGATAAATTCTTTGGACAGATTTTTAGTAAAAGTCAAACCTGGTGAGCCTCAACATGGTCCAAACAGAGAAAAGAGATAGAAAATAGAAGGGAAAAAACACCAGAATTTCAGATTCCTAAAGTTTTATTGGAAGCCAAACAATAACATCTCCCCATCCTACTTTCTCAACACCATCCTAGTGGGCACTTGACTCTTCTCAGCAAGGTAGCGAGATTATATTTTCATTTATTTCATCTACTGTAATTTATTTTGTATTTATGTATTTTAGCATTAAGCAGTATTTAAATTATTTTGTACAATCCCATCATTGTATAATATGCCAATAACAATAAGATTATTTTCATGGGAACGGATTAATCATTTTCTTTTTATTCTTATGGAAGAAATTCGTTTGGTATACGTCCTGTTTGGTATAAGTCCAAGTATTTGGAACGGATTAAGGACGTATACCGAGCTACCACTATATATGCTCTTCTCTAATTATAAACATGCTTGTTTCGAACATTCACACTTACGAAAGTAATGAATTTAATGTAAAATTACAATTATTTAACATATTACGGTAGTAATTCAAGATGGCGGCGATACACCAAAAATTTTCAGTTTATATTCGGAACATTTTATTAAAATCTGTAAATAAGAATCTTTTAATTGTTCCAATTGTGAAATATTTTACAATATTCAGAATATAAAATTATTTCAATAGTTTTGGTGTCAAAATAACAGCAGTATATTAGTTACGAACAAATCGATTTATGAACACAATTTACGTACGAATTATGTTCGTAACTAGAGAAGAGACTGCATTTAAAAATTAAATTAAATTTTCCTCTCAATTAAATTCCCATATTTAAACAGGCTCAATTTTATCTTGAAGGATGAGGCAGCACACTACAAATATAATCAAGAAATATTTATCTTTGTTTGATATCTCCAAATTGAACAGTCCAAATTGAAAGATATTTCTTATAAACGGAGATTATGCTTTAGGAAAGTTACATTTAAGTAAAATAGCACACTACAAATATAATCAAGAAATATTTATCTTTGTTTGATATCTCCAAATTGAACGGTCCAAATTGAAAGATATTTTTTATAAACGGAGATTATGCTTTAGGAAAGTTACATTTAAGTAAATTTGAAAATATTTACAATTTTCAGCGATTAGAGGGATGTAACTTAGCGATATTAGATACGATGAGCAATATGTACATTTATCTTACAATATTCTGCAATAATTTATAAAAAATGAATTATTCTATCTATAATAACTGGCAAGAAATTTGTGTTAATGTACTTTAAATTTAAGTTATTTTATAAATTTCATTTTCTTTAATATCTAAGCAACTACTTTACTATCATAAAAAAGTGGTATTTAGAAAATTTTTTCCAATTTAATATCTGAGAATTTGAACTATCAGGATGCAATTCGGTTGGCAAAACGCCGAGAAGAGTAATTGCATCCACTATATTATTAAATGTCTTCATATAGATGTACATCAGAGGTCGTTAACTCCTTCACAAGTGGAAATTTGGCGACATATATCCCATCTGGAACGTTATATTTTAGTGATATCTCGATTCTCTCGAACAATCACTATTGATCTTCGTAGTCGAAGGAAGAAGCATCAGCTATACCCTCCATATAAACAGTAGAGAAGGCGTACGTTAGGACAAATTTGATTGGATCGAGATTGATGTGTATATTTAACGTAAAATCCTCTGGGATATTATCTGTAAAAATTGCATTTTATCCGGACCCATCGCTGCCAAAAAAAAATTTGCTTTCAAAGTTAGCATATATACGCTTTCTTTCTATGAGAAAGTTTTGATATGTCGATCTCCTAGCAATAAACTAACAGTCAATTGGATACTCAGGAGTATCGTATGATATGTAAAGGAATTTCATGTCAAGGAATTTTATGTCAAGGTCTAGTAGCATGCAAAAAATAATGTCTGTATATTAAAAGAAAGAAAATAAGAAGAATTGAATACGGATTTTATTTTATTCATTAGAAAATAAAGGATTGGCTGATACGAAAGCAGTGACATAAATAAATTATAAGTGATAAAATGATATCATTTTCAATTCTTCTTATTTTCTCTTTTCCAATAGTTAAACGGTATTTTTTTGCATGATAATAGACCTTGACATAAAATTCCTTTATACATCATACGATATTTGTGAGTTTCAATTGACTGTGAATTTATTGCTGGAAAACTGACATATTCACTTTATTATAGAAAGTTAGCGATAAATTGTATGAGAAAGTTACGACATTAATATTTTCCCTAATCTTCCCAATCGATATTTTCTCCCTCTTTCTCACATCATCTTTCTAAAGTGCTAGTTATCTTGTAGAAATTGATAGAGAACTATCGTTCTGTGAACGATGGTTCATAATATATAAGTATATTTCTGTTGTTCTTAATATAGAACATGAAATTGAAACTGTTAAAAAGCCTACATATACACGGATAAACTAATATCAAACCTTGAAAATCCACATTATGTAAGCTTTTATACTGAAAGCATACACTTTTAATAGGATCTTCAACAGATGACTGAAAGAAGAGCAGGAGGGTTGAAATGGTTAGTTATAACTTCTCAACTATTCAAAAACAGATCTGATATCGTTCCTAATCTCATTTATCCAGATTTATTTTGAAAGAATATGATTTCGGCTTGTTAATCCCCACATTTCACCGACCTGGTACATTATGGGCATTTAGCATGGAATCTAGAATAGTCGCAATGCATTTACCATCGGAAAAAATGAGAAAAGCGTAAAATTAAACGAGATTCAAAGGTTGATTATTAGACACAAGAGACTTGAGTGACCATAGCCCTTCCATGTATATCTGAGAGTACATTTCATTTTAAGCTAGAATATAAAACATGAAATGGCTACTTAAGTGTAATAATTACGTGTACAAAAACGTGTATAGATGCATAAGTATATTTCATTTTAAGCTAGTATAGATTAGTTAGCTTAAGCTACCTAATCTATACTAGCTTAAAATGAAATATACTTACGAATCTGTAGTGCATAATACTATCAATAGTTAGCTTAAAAGATCATTTTAAGCTAGCTATTATTATGCACTACATATGCATAAGTATATTTCATTTTAAGCTAGTATATAAAAGATAAAATGGCTACTTAAGTGTAATAATTATGTGTACAAAAACGTATATAGATGCATAAGTATAAATGTAAAATATCCTTTATATTTATACTTATGCATCTATAATGCATAAGTATAAATCATGAATCTATAGTGCATGATTTATACTTATGTATGTAAATTTGAAACTACATTCTGTAGTTTCAAAATTTTTAACTTTGCAGATGATTACGTTTACCTATAATAAAGATTACTGACAAAAATACTATTCTTAATTTCTAGAGTAAGCTTAAGATATCTTCTTTCTATTGATTGGAATACAGGAATCTGAAGTTAATTATAATAATTTCTTTTATTAATTTTTTTATATTTTTTTGTTCTTGATAAATTTGTTATTTTTTATTTGAAATTGTTGATTTACATATCCAATTATGTTAAACATACGTTCCTCGAGAATTATTAATTACTTCATAAAGTCGTAAATATAAAAAATAAATTTTAACAATATTTTTCAAATTATTATACAGGCTAAGGCTGTATAAGGCTGTAAATATTTTATATAATCTATATAAAAAATATAAAATCGAAAACTGCTACGGGAGTTAAGAGATTTTAATATTTAATTATGTTTTTAATGTAAGATAAATCATATTAGGAGCGCTAACTGAATTATTGAAGAAAATATCAAGTTAATTTTTTAATATTTACATCTAGGCATCAAATGACAAATTAAATTTACGTTATTCTATTCGAGAATTGCATTTAATGAATTTAATTGTTAAAATTTTAGGAACTAGTTTACATGATCATAAATAATTAAGTAGAATTAAAGGATTCGTAAATTAATTGCCCTTAATATATTTATAATCCGATGAAACTGTTAAATATTATTTATATGCCCATCATAAGAATGAAATTTTCAAGATAATTATCAGAATAAATACTTTAAAGTTCTATCGAATCTTTAATAATTGAATTATTTTCTTCATCATGCTAAGTACATTAATAAAATCTCACGAGTATAATTAAAAAATTATTTTTATTTCCATTTAGATTTAATGCATTCGTTAAGGTTAAGGAAGAAAAATTATGTTCAGTTGAACGTCATCATAATAAAAAAATCAGGAAATTTTAAAAAATAACAAGGAAAAAATTATTACTGATTTATGTAGAACTCATACGATGTTTTAAGAAAGAAATATTATGTTCAGTTGAACGTCATCGTACTAAAAAAATTAAAAAATTCAGGGAATTTTAAAAAATAACAAGGAAAAAAATTATTATTGATTTATGTGGAACTCATACGATATTTTCAGAATTGGTTTAAAAGGCAATTTGTAAAGCGTGGTTCGCAAGTTGCTGTTAAGCAATTTGCTAACAATTTATATAAATTTTATCTGAAGATAAATCGTCCGCTTCATATTTATTTAAAGATAAAATGCAATTTTTGTCCTCGGTTAAAGATGCAACTCTACTATCAAGTAAACCGAAAACAGAAAAAAAACAAAAATATGTAAAAAAATTTATCCTCCTTATATTCATTTCTGATACATCTAGTTACTATTTATAAACATCGGATGATGGCCTAGTATTGAAGGTTATAAAAATGCACGAATTTAATTTTTTTATCATGTTTTTTAGTTGATTTTCAATTAAAACATTAACATTGATAGATTGTTACTAGTTTAATTCGTATGCTTCGAATTTTTTGTTGTTTCAACCCATTTATACATCCGAGGAAAGCAAACAGTTTATAAATTAGAAAGAATTTTCTAGGACATATTCTTGAATTGATTTCTCTTATCTCTTCACTGAAAGGAATTCCATGTAACTAATTTTCTTCGTTCTATGTTCCTTAAAAAGAATTCATTATCTCGAAAGATCGATTTCAAGAAGTAAAATTTTTTTATGAATGTTTTAACTAAAATTGTAGCAAACAAACAAATTTTAATATGATAACAAACCTTATTATTGAAAATACAATATTTGTTTCCATTGCTTCACTCGAACACTTGTTTACATCCTAACAGAATTATCTTTTAATTGCCAAAAACAAATTTTTATTTTAATTAACTTAATTACGATTTATTCTTCAGTGAATTTAGATAGTCGATCTAGATTGCTAAAATATTTCCTGTTCCATTTTTCATCCCAGTTTAGCTTCATATACTTTAAATATTTTCGTTTTTTTCTTATGAATATCGATGTTGTTTTTAGATGTACCAGATTTTCACTCGAAATTTTTGTCAGACTGAATAATTTACATCAATTATTTAAAAAATATAAAATAAAGAATTTATTTATTTTTATAGCCAAAAAAAACATTTTAAATTTTATCAAGACAGAAACATGATATTTTTATTTATTTATTTATTTTTCACTTAGATTTATATGCAACTTTA
>AYEL01070971.1:0-11177 GCA_000484575.1 Olivierus martensii | reverse complement strand
ACTTATTTATTCTTTAAATATTTAAAAAATAAATAAATTTATTCATACATATATCAAAATGTTTTATAATTTATTGAAAAAGAAACAAAACACTGGTTTATTTGAAACAAAGAATTATTGCAATATTTGTGATTTTAATTTGATTCTAATTTTTGTCGCTAATTATTTAAGATATAATAAATTAATTAATCTAATATAAAAATTCGATAATTAACTATAATTTCCGGGTTGAGAATTACCTATTATCCGAGGGGTTAATCCGACCCCGGAATCGTGTGTTTACTATATTTATTTCCTAAATTTATTATATAATGTCATTCAAACATCATAATTACACTCTGTTGTAAAAAATGATGCAGATTTGTCATAGGTTGGCTGCAAGTATATGAAACGGCCTTTCTCAAATTGCTCAGTTACTCATACCTGAGTTGGCTATGTTGTAGAGCAAGGCATCTACATAGACTACTTAACATAATGAAAGAGCAAAACCAATCAGATATATCCGTAATTGTAAATACAGCTCCTTTTATTGTTCTCATATTTACTCTTCTCATGAGCTCTCGTAACGTCCTGTGCATTCATTGGCGAAGAAATTGTAATCATTTATATATCTAGCTGAAAGTCATTTGTATACAGAGTTTCGCAGTTCTCGCTCTATTTTTTTTAGGGAAGCATCTTTTTTGCGACAGAGTTTACTGTATTTGAAAAAATAAAAAATAAAAAATACTTCGTAGTTTAATTCAGGGATCTCAAAACATTGTCATTTCAAACATCTTAGATCAATTGCTACACCTGCGAATCGCTAAGTACGTTAGCAAAGAAAGATTTTTGATTTTATATTTCAATGATGTTATCCTATGTAATATTAGTGCCCATAACGCAAATATTATTCAAAATTGAAATAAAACGAATATGATTTTTGTACAATTTTCTAGCGTACATGCTAAAATAAAACAAAAAAATATATATAAAGTAGGTATTATTTTGTTATAAAATAAAGATAACTTTCTTTTGAAATGAAAATAAAATCATTATAGTAAATACAATTAAGCACGTGAGAAAACGAATAGAGTATCACCCATACAGGCATTGGAACACTTTACTAAAACTACTAATAGACTACAGCAGATGCCAATAACTACCAGCCACAGCTCGGAGGACAAGGCAGGTGGGCCATACCCTCCATATAAACATGGAAGAAGAAGAAGAAGAAGAATAGAGCATCAAAAATCTGGCAAAAAAATTATCATTATAATTATAAAATAACATGGACAATTCACAATTAATTCCAGTTCACCAAAGACATTTTAGAAAACGAATTCTCGTCTAATTAAAAATATCCTCAATCTTTTTCCGGTCCGCCGTTCATTGGAAAATTGTCTATATGGCCCTTTTCCACAAAATTTTGGAGACCCTTGCTATATAATATCAATATTTATTTATTAAATGTTATATAGAGATATAAATTAAATTAATGCACTTATCATAATTTTTCCGGGCATTTTTCAAAATATATAATTAATAAATAAAATTATTCATGATACTTTATCAATTTATATTTATTGCAATACTCCAACAGATCCGGCCTTAGGGGATGGACGAGTTGGGTGGTCATCTAAGGCCGCTAGTTAGTTAGTTGGGACCGCCACACAAAGCTGTAAAAGGCCCACAACAGAAAATTACATGGGAATTAAAGGGAAAATGGATAAGCTTTTTTACAGAAATGCAGCTGAAATAAAAAAATATGCATAATGCAATAGGTAATCAACTGCTGTTTTTTATCCAAGGCATTGACTAACATTCTGTCGGACCCATCCATACATCTTTGAAGAAGATCCCGGTATGGACCCGCCCATACATTCGAATTGAAACTAATAAAAAATTATTTACGATCACATATGAAACAAGAACGCTTGAATAGCTTAGTGTTCGTATCAGTCGAAAGTAAAGTTGTTGAGTCATTGGATTCAGAGCTTATAAACAATTTTGCAAATATTAAAGCGAGAAAAGTCGCTTTTTTATATTATTTGTACTGTAAGTAATTGTTTTAGTATGTGGAAGTTTTTAAGTGTTGTAATATAAAATATCTGAAACAAATGTTAGATGTGAATAACATAAGCAATATTTAACATCTTTAGAATGTTGGAAAATTAAAAGATACCTAAAACTGAAAACTCGTGTCTTTTATCGTTATATAACAATTTTTTCCACTCATCAGGCATATTTTTTTTATATTTTTACCTCAAAAGCAGCTTATATTATGGGACCGCCAGGGACCTAAGAAAAATTATCATCAAATATAGTACACTACTACATACTTTATCTATACATTTCACTATATGAGTGTTTAGTAAATTGCTTTTATGTTACATCTGAACAGGCAGATATTTTTCGTAGTTAAATTTTTCAAAAAATATATCTACAGACAAAAATATTTTCCATTTGCACAGAGTTAGATAACCATTTATTCAAAGAATTTTAATTAATTCACCGATTATAAAATGTAAATATAAACGTGAACAAATGACAACATACAATTCAAAATACAGTATTTTTAAATATGGAGACACAGATAATGAATGATTAAAAATAATAGCAAATTCATTAACTGGGTTAGATTTTCCTTTATTTTCTTGTCGAGAATCAAACAATTGACTTAAACAATTTAGATAAGAATGATTAATTGGTCAGATATGATATTTTTTCGGATTTATTCTCAATATGCTCGATTTTCTTGTGAATTAATCGATGAAATTCAGATCGATTAATATTTACGCACGATATTATTGTACACTGACAAGGACAGGCGCGGTCTGGGAAATGAATCAAACTTGTGTGTGTTGGTAGTTTACCCTTCATGTCTTAATATGATAAAATATTAGTGCAGCCTATTCAGCAATTCCGAAAAAAATGGATTCAAAGTTTTCATAGCTGTTATATATAATTAAAAAATGTGCGAACACGTCAGAACGCCGAGTAGCCGATTCGCTAGCACGCTGTCCGTCGTGCTGACTTCCTGTATGGGCTGCGGATTCGATGCGCGGTCTGCAGTTATGTTGGTGCTGACTTCTGGTATGGGCCGCGGGTTTGATGCGCGGTCTGCAAATATTTTTTTTTAAATTATTATTTATACCATTTATTTAAAAAAATATTTACATAAAGAAATATTTTATCTCATAATTTGTCATTAATTTGTTCGAGAGGTCTTGAAATCTTAAGTTTTTTCCCAGAAAAATTTTTAGTCTGTGTTTTTAATTTTCTACAACATTTCACATATTCGTGCATATTTTTACTGCTACTTGTTTGGTGCATTTGTGTGGTATTTTCCATTAACAAGTAAACGTTATGTAAAATTGTAAAATTGTTTTCATGCAAACTACACTCGACCCTACTCCGAAACATAACACACCTCTCTGCAAAAGCCAGGAATACGAAAGTTCTTCAATTATATTAAAGAATATTTCCACTTTTGATTTGTGCTGTGTTATTCATAATTTAGTTTTATTTTGTAATGTGCTGAGGATGGCTTAATGAAGCCGAAAGTTCTTCAATTATATTAAAGAATCTTTCCACTTTTGATTTGTGCTGTGTTATTCATAATTTAGTTTTAAATATTAGTTTAAAATATTAGTTAAATTTACTTTAGTATAAAATTTCAATTATAAATATTAGCAAAAATTATACAAATTTCTTTATGTAAATATTTTTTTAAATAAAATGTATAAAATAATAATTGCAACGAAAAAAAAATCCCGCAGACTGTGCATCGAACCGCGGCCCATACCGGAAGTCAGCACCAACGGACAGCGCGATACCGACTCGGCTACTTGGCACTCTGACGTATTCGCACATTTTTTTATATATATAACAGCTATGAAAACTTTGAATCCATTTTTTTCAGAATTGGATGAATAGTGCGCGAAATATTTTATCATATTAACACATATGAAGGGTAAACTACCACCACACAAAGTTTGATTCCAAAGTTCATTTTCCAGACCACACCCTCTCCTTGTTAGAGTCACTGCTGTGCCTCTTGATACAAATAAAAATATAAAAAAATTAAACATACAAATTAATACAAATGGAATAGCATATTCAATACTTTCCATTTTAGAACAAAGGCAAATACATGTTAATACAAACAATTTGAAATGCAGTTTTATGTCATTATAATATAACAAAATATGCTTGTAATTTAAACATTTTTTAAAATTGATTCATTAATTAATAATAAAAGTATAGTGCAGTAAAATAATCATATTAAATAGTATTATTATAGGCAAAAAGAAGATATAATAAAAGAGGCAAACACAATATTATAGTGAGATAAGTAGAGGAAAATAATCAATGAACTACTACTAGAAGGAATAGCTTCAACATAAGGAAATATTTTATTGATAATAAGTTATGTTATCAACAGTAATGCTATTTAATATGATTATTTTACTGTATTATACTTTTACCACTAATTAATGTATCAATCTTAAAAATGCTTAAATTAAAAGCACATTTATTATATAATAATCCAAACTGACAACTAGATCTTGAATTAAAATAAAACAAAATCTGAACTAGCTTATAGGACCTTAGAATAAAATTTAAAGATGCAGGAGTGCTTTCAGGCTGCACTGCCCTTCAGCTGCACAGAGAAAGTGAGCATTAGCAGAGAAGCTAACAGCGAATAGGACATCTGTAAAAACAAGTATAAATTGTAATTTAAACCCAAGTATCAGGGTAACGGTAAAAACAAACAGGTTGTGCATGTGTGGTAAAATGTTAGGCAAAAAGGAGGGCAGAAATAGGGTGATACTAGATACAAAAGTTTACATTTGCACACTTTTATAATTTTTATTATAAGACTTCATTAATTTTACTTTATAGCACCTACTTAAATTTCAATGTTAATAGTAGTATTTACCTTTAAAGTTATTCTGAAATATGACTTATAAAACTAAAAATGCATAAATATTAAAATAAAATAAAATTTGAAAAAACTAAAAATAAAACATATCCAATAATGAACATAAAATGAATTTAATTAAAATGTATCATTTAAATCATGAAAACAGCAAGCTGAAAAGATTGCTTAATTTATAAATACAGTAGGTCCCTGACTTACATGATTAACTTGTCCAAAAAAATTCTGTGTAAATTGAAAATCATCTAAGTCCAACAATGCATAAATCTGATATACACGAATGAGCAGATTAGCAAATGGAATAGTCAAATGAAATTTACTTTAACTATACATAACAAAATTTAAGTCCATAAGTGGTATTTTTGTAAAAACATAAATTATTTAATGAATTTTTCATTAGTGTTTTAGGAAAATTTAATAAAAATTAAAAGATATATCTGCATATCTCTAAAATTGCATAAATCAGGGGATCTACTATTTATATAATAAGATCTACAAAAATGATATTCCATGAACATGGAATATCATTTCTTGTATACAGCAAGAAATTTTGTAAAGAAAATTTTTTTATAAAAAGACATATACAGTGGGACAAGATCATGAGATTCATCAATTCAATTGTAGCATGTTTTTGTTGTATCTTTGTGCCAATTACACAATCTGCTATATTTATTCTATAAACATGATAAACATCATCATTTTACCAATTTTGTTATTAAAATACATGAATGTGTGTGATTGTTCATAAATTAATATTTTCATATATATTTAATATCAGATATTGCATATATAAATCAAATACAGGTAGTCCTTGACTTACGACCACTTGTACTTACGACAGTGATATCACTGATAAAATCCTATAACTGATCAATACATCACTTTACGTTATTTCACTGCTTAAATTTCAAATTAAACTGAATAATTCTTTAGCACACATTACTAACTTCTCCGAATCACTTAAATATAGTACTATATATAAGTTTTCTTCTTAAAACAAATTTTTTGTACTATAATATTAAATAATTATGATAAATTATTCCAGTTCAATTAATTTAAAAATTAAAAATTTTTAACTTTTCTTCTACTTTTAAGGTTTTTAACCTACTATACATATTTGACATCATAGTATAAATATAGTACCAAAAAAATGGAGTAGAAATTTATTTGTTTTTAGTAGCCTATTGCTAGAGTATGAAATTTTTAACAATTTTAGCAACTAAATTCATTTTTGTACAGTGTACCATATTAATTATTCATATTATATTAATAAAATTTTAAAATTCTCTTTTAAAATTAATTTCAAAGTAAGTGGGTAAATTGTACAGTATTCTGAGATACTGTTACTAATGAATCTTTTACTAATAATATGAATGAAAAATTTACTGGAAATTATTTTTTCAATATACAGTACTGCATTTAGAATTCGGAAATAATTATTTGTTACTATAAAGGTCAGCTAATAATAAAAATTCAATGAAATATTGTTTATAAATGAAAATAACAAATATTGATTTGTGGGAAAAAAGCTTATAAAATATTGAATTTGTAAGAAAAAACACAGATGTCTTATCAAATATTAAATGCTTTTGAAAAAGGAAAGATCTTTTTAAAATAATGCAGACATTTCTAACCGTATAAGAACTTGATGCAGTGTTAGTTACATTTAACTAAATACAACAAAACCAATGTATACTTTGAAACCTATATATTTTTTTATAAGAATATCCAATATAAAATATTTTTGTTTAATGATTAAAACAAATGCCGTAATCGATTAATATCTCCCCTAAATTTTTAAAGGATAATTTTTTCAAATTTACTTATTGTATAATAACTAATAAAACATATAAGTATAACATTCTTTGATAGCATTATTTACATGGAGATTAATAAGAAAGTTTAAGATTGGTTTCATATCAATTTAATCAAAATCTGAAGTTAGATCAAAAACTTACATTTTTTAGTAAATGAATGAAACCGGCCATGTCCGGATCTTCCTGAAAAACTGCAGGTGTGGGAAAAACTGCTTGGAATCCGGGTTCGGAATTGAACCCGGCTTCCAAGATGCCAAGCGAATGCTTTACCCCGCGGCCATCCGCCTCTCAGTAATTCAAGCATGAAAGAACTAGCTAGTACTTTCAAATTCGTCTTCATATGTGCAACCTGTTTATAGTTTTTTTGTCAACAGATGACGCCACTTTCCACTCAGTAAGAGTAGTAAGTGGCGGGGCGAAACAAGCCCTTCCACAGGCTGCCCACCCCTGCGGAAGGGTCAGCCAGATTGTGGAGGAATGGGATCGACGGGCCGGGCCCGGATCCCATGATAAATATTTTCAAGCGGTGCGACCCGAGATTCGAACCCGGGTCCTCCAGAGTGGAAAGCCGAAGCGTTTCCACGCGGCCAATCCGGCCGACTCCTGTTTATAGTTATCAAATACTGTAGATCAGTAATTCCTAACCTGGGGTACGCGTCAGGATTTCGAAGGTATGCGAAAAATATAAATAATCAAAAACGTCAACTCTTGCACCGTGTTTTAATAAAAAATCAACAATAGCTAAAGTACCAGCTTGGCAAGCAAATAATAATGGGGACCAACCATCCTAATAAAACATATATATTATATTATATTATATATATATTAGTCACAAACATTTTATTAATTTCAAGGTAAATTTATGGAAACGGATTGCCAAGGAGTACCTAACTGAATAAATGTTCAGAATCACTAATGTAGATGGTTACTAAACTAAAGAATTTTCATTGAAATTAAACTTAACCCATAGTTTTCCAACTTCTTTGGGTTATAGCCACTTTTTCAAACAGTGATTCAATGGCGCCCTCTTAGGTGAAGTATACTATATTACATATTGAAAAACAAGGACAGATTTTTAAAATTACTTTATTAAATGATATTAACAATATTGGTGTATTGCACAAAGATTTGATTAACAAATATATATTATTAAAAAACTTAATATAATATTTTAATCTGATTACTATGTTTTTAAATCAAACATCAAATCGAAAATGGTAATAAATTCTCTATTATAATTCATTTTTACATCATATCGCTTATACTTATTTCTAACTGTAAAGACTAGTCGATCATTGAATTTGACCTTGAAAGTTCTTCTCTAGTTGAAAGGACTATAGTTAAAAAGGTATTAGGAACAAAGCTATAAGGTTGCCAATACCTACTTTTAATACGGACTGATCTTGCTTAAAAGACATTTAGAACTATTTGTTGAAATTTGTGTTCGATGATTTTTAGTATTAATCAAAGTTTTCAGCGCATTATTGCGATTGCCCAGGGGGCGACGGTTAGTGCTCAACGCCCCATAAATTTGCCTTGGAATAAAAAAGCCCCCTTAGATCTCTTCAATGCCCACAGGTAGGCGGTACCGACCCGTTGGGAACCTCTAGTTTAACCGATATCGATGAAATTTGGAATATACAAGTTTCATAGTTTACTTGAAGTCCCCTGAAAATTTGGGCACAATCGGGTCAAAAACAAAAGGGGAAAGGGATCCGATTTCCATAAATGCCTTTACATATCGCATTGCTTAACCGATTTTGACTAAATTCAGAAAATATACATAGCATTTTTGACCAAATTCAGAATATAGGCATAGCGCAGTTCACTTAAAATCAACTAAAAATTTTGGCCCAATTGGGCTAAAATTAAAAGGTGTAGAAGACGATGATTTTCTTATCTAGAAATGTCTCTATGGGTCACATCGTTTGACCGATTTCGAAGAAATCTGAGATGTAAATGTGATTTATGTTAGTTAAGCCTTTCTAAAGAGATGCAGCCCAATAGGACCAAAATGAATAAAGTAGGATGTAAATATTACTTATGTTAATTAAGCCATTGTGAAAAATACAGCCCAATAGGGCTAAAAAGAATAAATTAGGGGTCTTTTCATCACGAACTCTTCTACGGTCATATCATTCAACTGATTTCGACCAAATTTCATATCATCTAAAAAATAAATGATATTCCATTAAAAACATCTCATATGTAAAAATATAGGCCAAGTACAGTATTGCCGAAACAGGATATTTGTGAAAATTTATATGCGGTCATTTTGGTTGATGTTATCATATTATTTTCTTAAATCGCAAACAAATAGTTGCATCTAAATTGCAACAAATTCAATATCAAAAATGTTCATTTATAATGTTTTTCTGTTTGATAAAATTTACATTTTTTGCACAATTATTTATGATTCTATAACAAAATTCTAAAAACTGATCAATCTTGCCCCCTTCTACTGTATATATATAATTTTTATAAATACATATATATTTTAATATTAATATTAATTAAATAATTTAAAATAGTAAATTGTTAATATTGTATTATTAGAGAACATGTAAAGATCGATATTTCTTCTATATCACACGATAAGCAAGACCACATGACAAATATAATCCAATATTAAAGTAAAATCATCATATTTGTCACGTGACACCAAGGTTGGCATTTGGCAACTTACAACTACAACAATGGCATCATCAGCGTTGGAAAACAAACCAATCGATATTACAGAAATATGAAATGTTGATGAATAATTTTATAATGCTCTATATATGAATCGATGTTTGCATCAAATTATTATATTTTTCGAAATTATTGTTTCCGCGAGAGTAAAAGCGAACGTTCATATTTTTAACGAACGCTTGAGACTAAAGGTTGTGAATTAGTTCGTTCTTGGAGATTAGTAATAGCAGGAGAAAGTGGATCATTCGGAACTTGACTAATTACAGTACTTCGGATTTCGGAACTTTAAATCTTACCATTAGGATTTATCTAATGATTTTAGAAAACTTTGATTATAGTTAATAAACTTTGTTCGTAATAATTTTTTATAGTTATGGAAATTATTTTGTCCCGAATTACAAATTATTATATAAATAGATATAGCATATGTTTATTAGTGATCAAAATGTGATACAATATATTAAAATAAATAATTTCCTATTAATAAAAACTTAGGAGCATTTCACTTAATTAATTATACAGTAATATCTAATTTGTAACCAAGGATTGTAACTATATCGTTGCGTTGATTGGATTGGCTACAAAACATTGGTTTTTGTATCTAAAGAAATTAGTTTATAAAATTTCAATGAGAAATTAGTGGAAATACAGTATTCCGAACTTCCATAGAGAATCTGTTGTCTTAACTTATTCTGATGTGCATTTTCAGGACATTGAATATAGTATAGCTGTTCATTACAGATTTTCGAAAAAAATCAAGGAGTTAGATTAGATTATGTTAGTTAAGCCGGCTTATCACATTTGAGATAACCTTGAACCGATTTTAAATCAACACCCCACTTTTTCAGCAGGGCGGGCCCGGCTAATTGAACCCCATCCTTCTATCTCCAGATTGGCCCCACTTTGGATGTTGGCCAGCCTATAGTGGGCTTTAAAAGTGGCCGCCGCTAGAGAAAACATATCCTGTGATGACGGCTTAACCAAAGTAACCTAATCCAAAAAATTAATAGACGACATGTTATAATGAAAACTAAAAATTTTTAATGATTTATTAAAGATAACAAGTATACATTTTATAGTAGCAAATATGATGCAGTACACATTTTTTTGTCAACAGATGACGCCACTTTCCATTCTGTAAGAAGACTAAATGACAGGGCGAAACAAGTCCTTTTACACGAGCTATAGCCTCCATATTATTAAGTGAAGAAGAAGAAGAAGAAGTCCTTTTACAGGCTGCCCATCCCTGTAACAGATGACGCCACTTTCCATTCTGTAAGAAGACTAAATGACAGGGCGAAACAAGTCCTTCCACAGGCTGCCCATCCCTGCGAAGCAGTCAACCAGATTGTGGAGGACGGGGATCGTCGTGACGGTCCCAGATCCATGATAAACATTTTCAAGGTGTGAGACCTGAGACTCGAACCCGGTCCTCCAGAGTGGAGAGACAAAGCGGTTCCATGCTTGTGGAGGACGGGGATCGTCGTGACGGTCCCAGATCCATGATAAACATTTTCAAGGTGAGACCTGAGACTCGAACCCGGTCTTCCAGAGTGGAGAGACAAAGCGGTTCCACGCAGCCAATCCGACCGACTAAATAAGTCACAGATTACTAAAACAGATGTCGGCCGGATGGCCGCGTGGTAAAGCTTTGGCTTACCACCCTGGAGGATCCGGGTTCAAATCCGGGTGTCACACCTCCAATTTTTCAGGAGGGGTCCGGGCCCGGCCTGTTGAACCCCATCCTT
>AYEL01070970.1:0-38266 GCA_000484575.1 Olivierus martensii | reverse complement strand
CTTTTATAAATAACTAAAGTTAACTTCGATCCACGAGCTACGATCAAACGTTTTAAGAAAAACAAGATGGCTACTAGAAACCAAAGTTGCTTGTGGGAAACAGATTACTACGTAATATTATTATTCAATATAATTTTATATTTTAAAATAAACTATCCATTATTATTTAAATGATTTTGGAAATATTAATAAATGTCAATGTCTTGAAAAATTATAAAACTTACATTCAAGAAAAAATACACTAAATCACCTAACTGAGGACGCGCTGTGGTACTGAAATTTCCTTGTTTTTAGCTGTGTCCCATCTGTATTAGTAATCTGTGAAATAAGTCACGTAAATCCAGCATTGCTAACATTTAGCGCCATCTATTGTCAAAAATATGAAATTTTGATAAAATTAAATGCAATTTTAAGATATGAATCTGAAATTTAAATTAGTTCAGAAGTCATTAGTTGGGGAACACAGACAAATATGATTCCAATCCATCGATACTCATATAGGAATAGAATAAAAAATCAACTGAATACAAAATTTGAATTTTGAAAATGTAAAATCGAACTATGGAAAGGGAACGTGACTGAATCGTCGATTTTTTAATCGTTAGTTATTTAAAGAATCAATTCAATGATTGGATTGATTAACAATGTTAAATTATTAATTGCTATTCTTCAATTAATATTGAATAGTATAAGCTGCTGTTATATAAATCTGAAGTTTACTTTAAAATTAAATGCAATTTTTAAAATAAATATAGTATTTTCATCTAATTTTACTGAAACTAAACAAAAAATTTTTCTTTACGCAAGAAAATTCTACAATTAATTTCAATAAGGTAAGAAACATAAATTTTAAGTTTGCCTAAAATATTTTATTTATTGGGGGTTTATTTTCTATGACTGTATTATACGACATTGAATCATTAATATTTTTGATGTAACTAATAATTTGAAATTGAGAGTAAAGATTTTATGAGAATAACTTAATTGGCCGACAATTAGTTGTGTGTAAAAGCAACAGTTTTAATTTGTTGGTTATGGCATTATATAATAAATCCCACTTCTCATTTATCAAGGGAAAAGTAGGACTGGTTGATCTTCTTAATATAGTATTGTACACAGTCCAATCTCATTGTTGATCTGGTCAACGAATGATACCTAACTTATTCTAGCCTCATTCTCTGATTGCAAATTCAATAACACTAAATCTCGATTAATATTAAATAGAAAGACTACATTAAATATTTAATTTAATTTCCCATAGTAGTATTGTACTTCTCAATTTTTATCATTTCTATAATTCGAATATTCTAATAAATTTTGAATACTTAAAATATGATTCTATTGGATTTGTTGGGTTTTATGTGGCGGTTTTTAAGAAGAATCAAAGATATTAACTTATTATTTTTTCCAATGTACTTTATTGTCTTTCAGTATATAGTTTGACATCAGATACTCAATTACAAAAGATAGATAACGCAATTACTTTATTGTCTTTCAGTATATAGTTTGACATCAGATACTCAATTACAAAAGATAGATACTGCAATTCATCATATCATATAAAAAATCATATCTAATATTCTTCATAATATTTTACTAATTCTGAATTGTAATAATTATAATACTTAAAAGTAATCTATGAATTGATGAAATTAAAAGCACTTAAAAATGCAATTATATTAACAGAACAACTTCTATAAAAACAATTTTTAAATATCAGTGCCGGATTTATTTACTCCCTAAGTTAACAAAAAATTGAGGTCCCTTCCCCATTTTTTTTTTTATTATATAAAAAAGACACATATATCTATTTACACAGGTTATTAATACATAAGAAAGTCTTTATTAAATTATTTAACTTTATGACGGGTACAATATAAATTAAATATAATATAATATAAAAACATACAAATATGTTTAACATAAACATTGTATTCGCTGAAAATGAAGCAAATCTAAAATGCCCAATACTGATTAAAATCGTAGATTCTATCGTTAGTAAGTGATCAAAATTTCCTTATCGCTTTCGAACAATTAAAAAAGTAAATAGGCTATGAAAACCGGCAGCCATCTTGGCAATCTTCTATCACCAGATGTGAATTTCAATCGCGTTTTTACAGGGTAACTTATTCAGATTAATGGTAAATCCGGCACCGCTAAATACATTTGTGGTTATCTTTCACCTACTGAAATTTATCATAATATATCTCAAGTTAATACATCAGAAGTTATGATGTTTTATATACAATCAATTCTCATTATTCGCAATAGTTATGTTCTGTAAATTTTCCGCGAATACTGAATTAGCGAATACTTAACTATTGTGCCTATGAGAAATATAGAGCACATTGTCTTTCTGAATTGCGTGGAAAAACTGCGTCAGCCTTGTCTGCGTCGCTTTTTGCCTCACATGTCAGATCTAAAATCTCAGCGTAAGGAGCAAATGCGCAGGGAGTTAGGCGCCTAAATTTGAGGCAGCATTCAAGCATAGAGTCACATTTTTCTGTGGGACCTGAGGATGATATGAACAGGCTTTTGGCCTACCTGCTATCTGTGGAGTTAATGAAATTTTTCCGGCAAACCGATTCAGAGACTACATTTGATAACAAACAACTTTCTTCATTAGAGAGTTTACATTGGTAAATAGTATTTTCGCCGCTCAGTGAGATTCCGCGAATAAGTGCGAATGCTCCGCGAAAATCGATTTTGTGGTTACAAATAAATTTTCGCGAATAGTCAAATACGCGAATACGGAATCCGCGAATAACGAGAATTGACTGTATAGCCTATGCTAAGATTCCGTACTAATAAATACAAAAATTTTTTTTACTTAGGAGCTACTATTAATTATAACAAATTTATAAGGTAATGTTTTAAAAGTTTTTTTTCCCTGTGTACATTTTTTTTGTTTTTGTTTTTGTTTGTACTTGTATTTTTTTAATGCTATTCCTGACTGTTATTTTATTTCAGGGATTCTTATTGTACATTTTGTATTCTTAGAGAAATAAATTAGTTATGAAATTTCAGTGAAGATTCTGCTTTTCATTAGATAAAATTCATCTATCCTTTTTTAATACTGAAATATTAAATAAAACGGAATTGTAATCATAGAAACTATCTAAAAATTAAATATTATTTATCATCCATCTTTTTAAAAATTCTTTGAAATTGTGAATAAAATTATGTATAGTAAAATGTATAAAATTGTTAAATATAATAATTATAATAATAAATTATGTATAAATTGTTATATGTGTGTACAATACATATGTATAATCCATATCCCTATATATAGATATACTACAGTAGGCATTTTTAAATAGTTATGATTTATTATTTTTATTTTTAAGAATAATTATTGAATTCTTGACCTATCAAATGGGATTTTTGTAATAGGATAGCGGCTTCCTCTTTCTGTTATCTTTCTTCTAACGAAAATATTTGAAAATAAAAATATTCTCGCCATTTTGATCTGACACTCTTTTTGGGAATATGCGACGATTATTAAAACATTTTTAAGAAATATAAATAATTTTGATCTTCAGAAATAAATATTAATCTTTCACACAAATTTTTCAATCATTAAATAACAAGAAAAAAAAAATGTAAATACAGATAGACTTAAAACAACTTGATATGATAATTTGCACTTATGATAGCCAAAAATTATTATTAAAAATTGTCTAATTCACTTTTTCTGCCTGCATATACATACATATATCACATTGCATTTGTATATGCATTGCAGCATCACCATTAATTGGCAAGCAATTCCTTTCAACAATATACAATAGCCATTAGTGTGATTCAACCACTTCTAAGTTATCATAATCTTTTGCACATTAGTTGCTAATGAACAAGTCAAGTGTTTGTTTCTCTCGTTGCAATTTTCATATCTCATTGTAACTTGTCATCTCCAGTAAGAGAAATAACAATTCTGATGAAAATTCCAATGTTGGTGCTAACTTCACGGTGGTCCCGAAGAATGCGTGTAAAAAATATATTGTATCTATGGGAAAATAGAAGATTGGTTCCAGACCTAAAAATCTCCAAAAATAATACAGTAAACCATATGAAAAATCATGTTAGAATCTTATTATTTTTCGTGCTTGCACTTTTTATTTCATAAAGATTGCGCGTGTATATAAAAAAATATATTAGGCCTTTATAAAGTAAATTATCATTTGAAAAGAAAAATAAGGTACAATTTTACATTAGTTCCATATGAATAAAAATAGAAAGATGACGACGAGTAGAGAAAACTTTCAAAAAGGATTGCACTTCTATGTGGTGCAAGCTTTGAGAAAACGTACGAAATTATATTATTTCTCCACATACAGTAAGCGCTGCCATCTTGAAAACTTGTTTTGAAATCCGAGATATAGTATATTTTGGAATGAATCTTTAACGGAACGGAATTTCCGATTTGTGTTTTAATCATCAATCTGTGGGAGGTTTATCTTTAATTCTTTAATGTATGATTTTTTTCAAAAAATGAAATTAAAGTATTGAAAATGAAGATTTGCTTTCCCGTCGACTAATGATTAAAAGTGGGAATCGGCAATTCTGTTAAAGATTCATTCCAAAGAAACTATACATTACAGAATTTAAGATTTGCCGACCACCGATTGATGATTAAAAAACTACTCAACAAATCTCTTGTATGAAAGATTCATTCCAAAACTATATCGGCTTTCAAGACAGATTTTCAAAATGGTGGCGCGCGCCAGTTTAGGTACTGCATTTGGAGAAATGCTATAATTTTATCGTCATATTCTCGAAATCTGCATCAGAAACAAGTGCAGTCCTTTTGGAAAGTTTACTCGTCGTCATCTTTCGACTGATAATATTTCATTCATGTATTCGCTGAGACCCGAAATTCGAAAGCGGGTCCTCCAGAGTGGAAGCCAAAGCATTTCCAAGCGGTCAATCCGGCCGACCGCCATGTGTTGCTAATGTAAAACTACCAAAAATAACATGTTACTATCCGACCAGCATAACCGCGACCATCGATACAACTACGCATGTGCTAACTGAACGAGTCCAGTGACAAAATAGGGATGACAGCTTCGCACATAATGTTTTCAAACGCAGGAAAACTGAAGTTGAATGGAAGTTTATTGTAATGTCGAATGCTAAATGATTAATTAAAATTGAATGGAAGTTTATTGTAATGTCGAATGAACACAAGATAACTGAAGTTGAATGGAAGTTTATGGTAATGTCGAATGCTAAATGATTAGTTTCGATGTTGGAAATAGTATATTTAACAGAACTTAATATTAATTCAATATTCCCATCCGTCATTATACCGACTGGACTCTCCTTTTCGCGTTTGGACTTATCCACCTTAGCTAGGCGCGGCTTTCGAGGACAGACAATACTTATTCATAAACACTAAAAATTATGCAAAATAATATGAGTTACACATAATAAGATTTTGATTTTAACTTTAATGGTATAAAAAATTTAATAAAACATAAAAAAATTACTTTTTAAATACCAAACTGAAAATTGCAGGATTGGCTGCGTGGAAACACTTTGGCTTTCCACTCTGGAGGACGCGGGTTCGAATCTTGGGTCTCACCCCTTGAAAATATTTATCATGGAGCCCGAGCCTGGCCCATGATCCCCATAATCCGGTTGACTACTCCGAGGGGTGGGCAGCCTGTAAAAGGGTTTGTTTCGCCTCGTCAGTTAGTATGCGAATTGAATGGAAACTGGTGTCATCTGTTGACAAAAACAAAACAAAAAAATTCCCCATTTAGAGTTATACGTATAATGAGGGGAATTCCTCAGAATTTTTTTTTTCTGGTTGGAATCAAAAACAACAACATGGAGGTGAATAATGCGAAACAAGCGCTGCATTTACTGTAATACGAAAAAATTTTCTTAGAATTTGAGTCGATCGTGTTAAATCAAAACAAATCGTGTGAAAAGAGAATGAAATTTTTATTCTAATAAATATGATATATTTTATATTCTAATATAAAATAATTTAAATCAAATCATGTAAAAATAGAACTAGATGTATCTCAAATATTAGTCCTAGTTTCACGAGAAACTGATATAAATGTACTGTACATCATCATCATTTTTGATCATATATTTTATAATAAACTATATTTCTACTCATTTATATGAGCGGGTAATTTCTAATCTTGTGATTTAATTCAATAATACTGTATATAACAATGAAATACACCTCCGAACTCGTATAGGGAATCCCAACATCATCGAGGGATCGTAAAATGCCATCCATTATTACGTTACAGCGCCATCTGAGGACTCTGTCTTTTTAGAGGAACTACAATTTCAATTTAATTTTTATTCTTTAATTTGTAAAATTATTAATAACAACAAATAATTTTGGCTATCGCAGACATCCGAAAATTAGACCTTTCTAACGATCCCATACTTATAGAAATCGGTACAGTGGTTCGACTGAAAAAGGGACATCCAGTCAGCCAGCCACGTTTGACTATTAATATATATGATTCATACTATGTATCTTGAAATGATATTTTTAAAAATAATTTTAAAATGTCGGATTCCACTACATACAGTATAATTTGTTCATAAATATTTAATATTTTCGATTTTAACAATAGAATAATTTTTATATGTACAATATATTATTATAATGTTTAAAATATCCAAACTTACTTCGATTTATATATAAAATAGTATACGGTATTTTAATAACAATATTTAATAATCGACCGGATTTTCCGCGGAAACTTATTTCGATTTATATATAAAATAGTATACGGTATTTTAATAACAATATTTAATAGTCGGCCGGATTTTCCGCGGGGAAACGTTTCGACTTTCAGCTCTGGTGTACTCGGATCCCACTCCTTGGAAAAAATTTATCATGAGAATTGGGCCCAGCGCGTCGATTCACATTTTCCGCAATCCAGCTGATCCCTTTGCAGGAATGAGCAGCTTGTAGAAGAACTAATCACGGAGTATACTCTGTGAAGTTAGTTTCGTTTCACCCATGGTGGAAATGGTTTCACCCATATTTTCATCACACAATCATCTTACTGAATGGAAAGTAACGTCATCTGTTGACAAAAAAAATTAAATTAGTCTTAATTTTCGACTTTAATGACGACGAAAATTCGAAAACGAATTATCTGAAAATATTTATAAAATAATCAATTAGTTAAAATTAGTGGTCTTCAAAGTGTGGTGCGCGCAACTCTAAGGATTCGTAAGAAATTTTCAGGGGTGCTTGTTTGTTTGCTTGTCATAATTTCCATGGACTATATAATACATATTTTTAGTTTAGTAACAGATGTCATCACTTTCCACCCGGGCAGAGTACCAAGTGGTGGGACGAAACAAATCCTTCTCTGCGAAAGGGTCAGCTGGATTATGATAGACGGGGATCGATGGGTCGATCTTTCACTTTCCACCCGGGCAGAGTACCAAGTGGTGGGACGAAACAAATCCTTCTCTGCGAAGGGGTCAGCTGGATTATGATAGACGGGGATCGATGGGTCGATCTTAGACATCACGGCATTGGATCCGTAAACTTCACAAATTTGTCTATGAATTTCACAAGCTTTGGTGTTCCTCGCATTGAGAAATCGGATGACCGACCGTATCTCGCATGCGGCGGGATGCTCGATTGTTTTAAACATTTTAAACTCTCACCAATCAGGCGCCGCATAAGTCAGCGATCACAAAATGGCTTTCCTCGCTTGCCAATGACTCAGCAGAAAGAACGCGCGTGTTCGAACTAAGGAACGCAGCTATTCCGCAGCGAAAATGGAAAACGGAACTTACTTTCTGGATTACCCTCGTAATTCTAAGTTGAATCGAGCCCGGGTCCTCCAGATTGGAAAGCCAATCCCGCCCACTATAATACATATTTGTTGTATTTGGTGATGCTTTAATTTATAAAAGAGGTATATAAAAAGTAAGCTCTTACCTTTATATACATTCTTTTATAAAAGGAGGTACGTGATATTTTTTCGCTGATAGAGATGCGCGATTAAAAAAATTGGGGACCTTTAAGTTTGAATATATCTATCGATTAGGTTAAGTTAGTCGTTGGTGGTGTTAAGCCGCCATATCGGACATAGAATATTCTGTGAAGCAGCGGCCATTTGTAGAGCACACCACAAGCTGACCAACACTTATGGTAGGTGAACAAGGTTGAAGAATGGGATTTAAAGAAACTGGAGATGTAGGGACGCATTTAAATCCGGCAAAGTTGTAAACGAATGATTTATCACACGGACGGACAAGTTGAAAGGGTTCAACCGGGCAGCGAAGGACAGTAATTTGGGACGACCTGACATCTCTTAGGGATTATTGGAATCGAAGAGAGTCATGTACTCATGTTGGTGGAAAATCGAAGGGCTTTCAGGTTACAATCCTGCCGACTTTTGAGTTATTAATAACTTTTTAACTATAATAAAATAATCTCTTAAAGTCCCTGCTTACAATGAATGCTTTTATAACAAAAACATTGATTAGTATTGCTAATTTCTTACAGTATTATTATACAAAAATAATTCTGAAATAAAAAGTAAGTTTTCAAATAAAATATATTCTATATAATAAAGTGTAAAAGTATAATTATGCAATTTGATATTGGTAGAAATATTTGTGGATGCTAATTATATTTTGTTTCTTTTTAATCCTTTTCTTAATCTATCTCCTTTAAATGAATTATTATTATTATTATTATAGCTTATATAATAGATGTTTTTAATGTGCTGTATTTGTGTAACATATTTATATATATTTTGTAATAATGACAATTTGTTTTTGATTTATTCTATTGAGATTTTGTAAAATTTTAACAATTTATTGTGTCATAGAATAAAAACTCATAGTACCGGTATATTATGTGATATCAATCTATTCCGATTTTATAATTTTTTAATATTCTGTAGTTCTTAGAAAAATACACCTTACTGTATTTAAATGTTTTCATCATAATTTATTATTATTAATTAAAAGATTCTATGTCGTTATTAAAGCTGATCTATAACATATACAGTATAAAATAATAATGCTAATTATAATACTATATTTTATCAGCAAAAATATAATGAATCGAATGTAAAGCAGCTCTTAAAAGTGTGCCTTACACATCAGCAGTTTCCTATTTCTCAATAAGCTTCCAGTTAAATTTCGCCATCTGTTCTCAGAATTGTCGATTATTTGCTTGATAAAATAAGTACGTAATTTAAATTATATGAATAAAAACTATAGAAAAATCAAACATGTTAGACTAGAAAACTTCAATTATTACATGGCTAATTTAGTTTCTTTTACTTCAGCTTCCTTATATTTGTCAAAGAACCAGTCGAATAAAGATTGTGAATTCGATCTTCCTAGATAATTCTACAAAATAAAACTTATGAATAGGGATATAACGTAATGGCGAAATTTTATTCGACAACTGAAATGAAAAATCGACAATCCAGCGGTATATTTAAAAATATTCAGTGAATCTTCCTTAATATAAAAGGGAGACGAGATATTGAATTTTTAATTAAAATAACTACGCAAATACGACGACGAAACGTTGCGAAAAACACTATATACGTAAAAAAACTCGCTTATAACGTAACACGGCAAAATTAACTTCCTTGAATTTCGCTGAGAGAATTTACTGCATTTGATAGTTTCTGAAATTCAAGATCATGCAATTAAAATGATCGAGGACTGATTTTTTTAAGTTTTTCTACTGAATGTCTACTTTTTGAATGTGTGTTCGCTTTCTGGAATGATTAAAAATGGACGATTAAAACAATGTATGCAAAAAATGTATTTACTAGCGCACAAAAACTGGAAAAAATTTTTCAAGTCTGTAGAAATAACTTGTTGCATACCACGTCTCTTGTATAATGCAATGAAATATTCTATAAATGAAATCAAGTGTGTAAACAAATATAGTTGATTATATATTTTTTATCAATAAAACTTAACCCGTGTTCTACATATTTTCATAGAAAAATAAATCTCAAAAGTTCGAAAAAATAACTGAAAAGTAAAACTTGCATCCCTTAACCCGTGTTCTACATATTTTCATAGAAAAATAAATCTCAAAAGTTCGAAAAAATAAGGATGCAAGTTTTTCTTTTCAGTTAAGTTACCTATATTTTCTTCTATCATTTAAACATATATATATATATTTAGTTCAGATTAAAGTGAACTTAAATGGATGATACGAAGTCTATGGGTCTTACTATTGCCGTAACATTAAAATGATTAAAAAAAGCTAACTTAAAATTATATGCAGTCAATTTAACAATACCACAATACATTCTAGGAAAAAAAAATTACCACCTTCTAAATAAGACATTAACAGTTTATTGTTCCATTATGTGTGGACTATATTTAAAAACCTTCTTTTAATGACACTTTGGCATAAATAGATGTCATTATCTTAAAATATACAAGAAAAAATTTTGATATTACTTTATAATTACTAAAAAATAGGAATACAACGCTAAACAAAACTTCTCTTAAAAGAATTAACAATTTTAAAAAATATTTTATGATTTTATTCTATGTAAAAACTTGTTAGACTGAATATGCATATGATAATGCTTTATAATTTTATATAAATTTATTTATGAATATATTTTAATCAATTATTAAGAATCATTTTTTAAACAAACTTCTTAGAATTATTCGAATATACTGTATTTTAAAATTCGATAAGATTTATTTTTAAAAAAAAGGAAAAATATTCTTATGAAAAAATGGCTTAAAATGTATTTATTCATATACAAGATAACTTGTCAGCCAGACAACTATGACGTATTCAATATTTCACAAAGCTCAATGTTTTTGGATGGCTTACAGAAAATGATTCAGAAATTCCTAGAATATTTGTCATAGCCGTAACAAATATATTAAACAATGTCTTGAGATAAGTCGATAATTTCCTGTTTAATTTTTTCTGCTTGCTTCTATTTACGTAAATACAGACACACTTATATTAACATAAATGCTACTTTACATTACTGTACAAATATTAAATTGCAACAGTTCTTGATTATGCAATTTAATAAAATCACTTATTCATTTAAGAACCCTGTGTAACATCGGTTCTTAAACTGGGAGAAGGCGAGGATGGACATGGTAAAATTTAAAAGCATTACATCCATTTTTTTTTTAAACAAAAATTCTTAAAATGCTTATTTAAATTAAATATAAGTGCAATCATACAGATTAATCATATATATTCTAAATCAGAATTACGATTTAATATTTTGATGGGAAAAAACAGTTGCATCATCTCACTGATAAACTAAAACATTACTATTTATTAATTGTTTTAGTTTAATATTTGTTTGTGTAATTTTAATGGGATGCTGTTCAATATATAGTACAAAAATAATGAACTTTTAAATAAAAATCATTTCTAATTTATTATTATTCTTATCTCAAAAAATATTTTTTGAGATAAGATTCATTTAATATTTTGATATCAAATGAATCTTTATTTATAAAACTATCTTTAAAAAAATGATGTAAACGATAATAGACTAATGCAATATTAATTGCTGTGTCATTGAACTTGTTTCATAAATTTCTTCTTTCGTTTATTAAGTATCCAAATTTCATTTAATTTTTTTATATTTATATCGGAGTTAGAAAAATATGTATTTAACGAAACGTGTATTTAATTTGTGTAATAAAAATAAAAATGCATTTATCATTTGCAATTCCTAATTAAGATTTTTCTTGAAACGATCTAATAGCAGTTATGCAAACGGGTAATTTTTGCATTGTCACGGTGCAAGTGGTTGGATATTAAGAAACTCATTTTTCCTGCTTTAAGTATTATCCTGTCAAAACGATATACAGTACAGCACTTAATTACAATATATTGTGCAATAATGGTTGGCGGCTTCACGTAGTACAGCTGAATGAGAAATATACCCTTGTGGAATTGGAGAAAAACAAGTTCTAGTCTGGCAAAAGGTTATTGTCCTTGACTACAGGAAAATATTCCCAAAGTGTATATAAACACGTGTGATCACTATCATGTTATTAATGCATACAAAAATAATGCACGTTGACTAATCACTCCCTAAGGATAGTTCTGTACAAAGTAAATTAGGTACTATCAAAACAAATACACTCTCAAATTATAAAATTTTTCACGTTGGTTAATAGAACCTATATAACTTGTTAAGAAAAATTCTTTAAATTTTAAGATACTAGAAATGTTCACATCAAAGATTTTTAATATAACTGTTCTACTAACCTTTGGAAATTATGTAAACTAAGATATAACAAATAAATATATTACATATTCGTCATTTTGGTTATGCAAGAATAGTGCATTTCTAAAGATTTATATGACATTTGACCCATTGGAATAAGGAAATGGGAAATAAAAATTTTCGAACAATTCAATGACAAGTGACCCGGTTTCCTCGAATGACCAATGATGGAATTGGGCCAGTTAGTCATGTCCACATTTGTTATGTGCTCACGACTTCTTTAAACGGAAATAAAATTTTCTAGAAAATTCAATGACTTGTAGAGGTTTTGATTTGGTTTATGACCCGTTTTATAGTATATTACAAAAAAATAGAATCGAGAAATTTTTCCATACTTTATTGTTCATTGGCGAGCAAATTCGGTACATTATTCTGAAATAAAAAAATGGCTCATGCCACTCCATATCTTTGGCTTGATGGCTTCAAATGTAAAAAGGGAAGAGCAAAATTGCTAAAGTAGGAACTCCATTTAAAAAAAAGCTTTTTACAAAATGTAGCAAAATATTTTTAAAATTCTTTGTATATAATAAGATTTAAAATACATAAAAATATTTCGAAGATTATCTTGATATTTAAAATACTAACAGACCAATATATAATTATAATACCAAACCAATCGTAAAAAAAAAACACTTTAAATATGATATTTGTATTAAATACTGCATAAGAAATGAAATATCAAATAGTTATTGAAGATTAAGCTTTGAGCTAGTAAATTCACACCATGCAATATTTAATTTTTTTTTATAATAAAGAAAATTTCTATACGATTGGTTGGTTAGAAAATTCCTGAAGATTTTCCACCTGGTGGATTTCTGATTTTTACACACGTAGCTTGGTTGGACTGTATGGGTGTTCCTTCACCAGTTATTGGATTACCGGCATCTGTGAAAACAAACAAATCTTTTAAGTTTTATAACGATAATAATTGACACAATTTATAAACTTGTTTTTAGGACAGCACCCAAACAAGACAGCCTCGTTATACTTAAAGACAACGTATAGATTATAAAAACTAGTTTCTCATCCTTTACTGGTATTCAGTATAATCAAATTCAGAAATTTCAAAAAAAATTAAGGGGTGAAATGTTAAACTGAATATAATCTTAATTACAATCGTTTTTACTACGAAAACAAGTTTAATTAATTATTGTAAACGGAAAACAATTTTATGAATTATAAAATTTGTTTAAAAAACAATATATATTTTTAATGACTTAAGTACTTTATAACTTCTATATCTTTTTCAGACAATCATATATATTTTTAAGAGTTAATTGAGCACAATACAGTACTTCAGTAATTTGATTACGATGTTCCATATATATTTTCTGTAAAATTATATTAATCGCAAATTTTTAAAGTATTTTATCAATTTTGTAAAATAGCGATTTAAATAATTGATTAAAAGTTTCTAAGAAAACCGAACGAAATACATGAAAACAGAGAAAAAAAGCAAATATTTAGCAAACATTTCCTGATTTTATAAAGAACTTTATCGGGGTTGAAGCAATCATATAACAGATAAAATCTTATATGAAATGAATTAAATTCAAGCCAAAATTTTAGTTTACTAAATAATTTTTTTCATTTGAATTTCTTTATATGATTAAATTAGTATAAATAGAACATATTTTATAAGCATTCTCTTATGATAATGCAGATTATTATGATTTAAATTTAGTACCAAAAGAATGAATTGTTATTTTATATTAAGTCAAAAATATTCTATACATTTTATTATTATAAATCGACAAAATCATCAACATACCACCATTTCCATTTTGGTGATTAATCACTTCATTTTCTTCTTCTTCATCGTCGTATATTTCTCCAGTAATTGGATTACGACGTACTAAAAGAACACAACATTCATGCAATGCACATGCTAAACAACTTATCTGAATCATAACTAAGAGTTAACTAAAAGTAAAATAGTTCTTTTTAAAGTAAAAAAACCCATTTAATCATGCAATAATTAAAATAACATAACATATTAATTGTTAATCACAGAAAACATTACAATATTCAAAAAACAAAATGATTCATCTGCGTGCATATTGAAAAAATAGAAAACTTACCGTGCTTTTTAGAATTACTAGTAGGGCTTGCGTTATTATTATGACCCTGTTCGACAAAAATGTTTGATTTCATTCTATCTACAACTCTTCGAGGGCTGGATTCCTCAGTAGCCCCACCAAACAATCTAGTTTGGGTATCACTATCCCTCCTACCTGAGGAATTATGATTATTGGGTGATGGCTCTTCGGTTCCGAATATGGGAGATGCTTGTTGTTGCTGCTGTTGTCCTCGTCTTCCATTTTGTTGGCTGGGTGAACTAAAAGATCCAAATATATCGCTACATTCTCCACCCGGTGGCTTCAAAACTCTTAAAAAAATAAAATATAATGTGTGGTTATAATAAATTCATAAAGCATACTACTATAGTAACACAAATGATAGTTATTTTATTGCAGCTTTTTTAAATTAAGAAAAAATTTAATTTTTATAATTTAAAACTGATTTTAATCATCAGTCGCTAGTTATTTATTCAGAGAATTATGACGACGGTCATTTTTCAATCCTAACGTGAAAAGGAAATCATCGTTCTTGCTAATATGATTTCCAAAGAAGGAATTGTGAATGACTTATTACCTTGATTTAAGGGAGTCACTAAATATTTTAAGCACTAAACACCCTTTTTTCTAGTTATAAAAACAAAATACATGTACTAAATTGCCTATAAATAAATTTAAACTATACAAATATGTATATAATTTTTAAAATATTAGAATGTCATTTCCTGGAAATTTATATAACAAACTTGTCAAGCACAAATTACATAAATTACCATTCCTGTAAAATACCAATCACTTTAATAACTAGTTAAAAATTTTTAAAAATTAATTTTATCATTTGTAAAAATTTAAAAAAATATATATATATAAATATGATCAGTCAAATAAGAAAAAAATGTTAGTTTAAATAAATTTAAATAGTTCAAGAAAAATTACAAAATGATGTTCCTGATTTAAGCTATTCAGGAAAATATCTTGAAAAGCATTGTATTTCTTTTCCCATGTCTTATGAAATAAAACTCATTTAAATAAAAGAAAATGAATTAGAATTTCAATTTTTTAGTTACAATTTTGTTTAGTTAATCCAATGCCCTGATATGAATCCAGTTTAGATTCAGAATACATTAGCTAAAAAAATCGACCTCATGATTTCTATTATTTCAACAGAATAATCGAGGGCATTATGGATGAAAACAAAAACTATCGTTTTAATATTCATATTAATAATTGTTTCCAATTGTTGCCGATATTTAAATTTAAAAAAAAAAAAATGTATGTCAAGGAATTTTTTAGTAACTGCTTATTAAAGCGTTGACAAGTCATTCGTTAATAAATAATAAATTGTGCTGTTTTTCTTCTTTCTTTTCATTATTTACATAAAAATTTCTGCGATTTTTAACCAAATTTTGATTTAGATCAAAACCAAAACTTAAATATCACGCCATTTTAATTAATTTGCACACGAATTACATATAATATGTTAGAAAATTAAAAAGTGCAGGTGTGCTCATGAATAAAAACCAAAAAAGATCAGAAATGTTTCAAGGTTTAAACCAGTTCTACCTGGATAATCTTCACGCTGTTAGATCACGATGAATTAAATAATTAAATCAGAAAGAAAATTAGATATAATAAAAAAATTGAATTAAAAATCCATAGACCATAATGTAGCAATAATTATGATTTGAGGTAACTTATGTCTATTAAATTAGGTTAAAAATGTGTTGAGACTAGACAAGTGCCGCTGAAGTGGGACATTGAAACAAACCTTCACCTTTGGATTCGACCCAAGAACTTTTCAAGATTTTTTTCACCTGTTTGGAACAAAAGCTAAATTACTTATGTTGCATAAAAACACAAATTTACAAATTGCAATTATTATAATTAAAATTTATTGATTGGAAAACAACTACAGAACAAATATCCTAACACTTTATATCACGTAGTGGCGAATTCAATACGAAATTCGGATAAAAATTTCAATGAAAAATTTATAGTTAGTATAATAAAATCATTTACTGACATTGAAGTTAAAATATCAATAATATTTAAAACTTAAAATAATTTTAAATATATTTTTCCTTAATTTACAAAATATTAATTATATATGTACAATATTTGATTTTCTTAAGCAATACTAAATTAAAATTTTCTAGGAAAAAAAAAAAAACTTTTAATTCTAAAAATGAAAAGCTATTATTTTGATTAAAAAATGAAACATATTCTGTAATTTTATTTTCTACAGTTTTCATTAAAAAAGCCCACTTTGCCATGTTAAATTTTTTCGGTCAATGACAAGTGTTAAAAAACATATGCTAGCTAAATTGCTAAACACAAAAAAAAACCTCATATATTAGTCATTAAAGATATACTCCCACAAATACAACTATTACGAGTTCTTTTACAACAATAAAATAAAAGCATAGTATTGTCTATTTATGAGTCATTAATGAGATTCTCAGACAAGGAGGAACTGTCAACTATTTTCCTAGAAACAAAATTTGTCAGATATGACAAGTCAAATTTTATCCAAACTAACCGTGTAATTATTATAAAAAAACAAGTTAAACTAAATATTTATATATATATTTGAAATATTATCAAATAAGAACAAACAAAAAATTTTTATTTTTCAAATATTTTAAACAACTTGCAGGAAATGGTTTCCATCCTAATTGCATGACTGATGATCAGTGACTGAAGAAAATGGTCTACTGAATACTAAACTTGAAAGTTTGCACAAAAACGATTTTATAACTTTGTTCTCTATTATAAATAAACAACTCTCTTTAAAAAAATGATAATTTAAATGAATAAAAATATATCGCAGAACATAAAACAATGACTAGAATCAAATACACCACACAGAAGTTTAAAGTTCTTATAAATGATAAAAGTGAGTCATCCCACACAATTGCAAAATACCATTAATAAATTTTCACGAAAGGTAAAAACAATTCAAAATCGATGATAAAATCTTTGCAACCTAATTAACATTACCTAATACAGCCCTTTAAAAATGGGAGTTACTCTCCCATACGAGGCCTCAATTTAACACATTTAGATGTTATTTCTGAATAAAAGTTTTTTTAATATATAAAAAGCTAATCATTGATTAAAAACTCACCTCTTTCCTCGTCCGATATTATCGGTTTCGACATGCCTGAAATCTAAGATAGGAGCCATTTCTTTACTAACGGTACCGCAAGTTTCAACTGCACTGCCCTCATCCTACACAACTTTATATAGGGCGAACTGCAACACTTCTCATTGGTGTGTTTATAAGGCATGACGAGTCTAGTTTCCGCTTAACGTGGTGTTAGATCGCTTCCTTCAGCTGACTTTTCCTCCCCCGACGAAAAAATACCATAACCTTTTAGCATAGTTTAAAACAGACTTACAGACGTAACCTTTATGCAAGGTTAAATTATTTATTTGAGATAAAAATTTTCAATTAAATCGGCATACAAAAATTCATTGTTGTACACTAGTATTCAAATTAAAAATTTCCAAATAGAGAATTGTTTTCGATAAGATCGAAGCAATAAAAACAGGTGTATTGACCCGTTACGCATCTCCATTAATTCTTTAATCGTAGTTAACCATCAGAGAAATGGGCACGCCTGAGTTATAAACAGAAACCTTGAAATTATCCAAAAGATACGGCAATCGAACTCCCCAGAAATATTCACCACCAGATAAGAGGCCCTTGGAGAGGATAAATTTGACATGCTCCTCCCTGTAAGGAAAGTTCGAAGGACTTTTGAACTTTGACATGCCACACACGAGGCTCAAATACTGCAGAAAACAAAAAGCATCCCCTACACACGACTTTCGGAGTTTTCTAGTCTTCATACAAGCATTTCACGAGAAAATTAGAATATTAATTCTCTTCAGACTTATAATTTGTGCATTGGTGCATGTACCATGAGAACAGCGAAACAAACTACTTAACCTTGGATCTGTTAGAAAAATTTGCCATGAGAGACGAACGATAGAATTTATTTGATTATTCAATACAAAATTTGTTGATTATCTTGAAACGATGCATGATTCTTTATAATTTTTGGATATCAAGACCGGTTCTGAAGAATATGTTATATGATTAAAGAAAAGCCACTGACTTAGCCCTTTTGTTTTGAAACCGAAAGGCCAATGACCTAAAAAACTTGCACATGTTGGAAGAACAGAATTAGGCAATGCTGCAAATTTCTTCGGACCGACTCAACATCCGGAGTATGATCTTATGTATCTCTCTAGATATACTAAATATATAAATAGTGCACACAAAAGCCATTTAAAATTCTGTTTTCGTAGAAGCTAAACATAAATGAGTAACGTTCCGGTGTCGAATCATCAGCGCGTGTCGTCACAGCAGTTTCTTTTAACCAGTTCTGCAAGCCCTTTAAACTGAACGTATACAAAAAAAAAAAAAATCGGTTAGACGAGAATGCTGAGAATGAAATGTCGGCTATATCTGAAAGATAAAACTGATACATCGACCAGACGGCCATGTTTTCAAACAAACATCTTTTCATGTCTCAAACACTCTTTCTATAAGGTGAATAATCGCTATGTAGTCGCTGTGACATCATACCAATTCGGATATCGTTACAGTACTGTTTATTCGTAAATGGAGATATATAGGATTAAGTCGCGACGACGACTGAGGTTAAAGTTCTGATGTGTGACAAAGTCCCCTTTCATTCAGCATCTGCTTGTTATCAAGACTTTGTCGAAACTCCCACTTAAAGTTAAAATTCCATCTTTTCGGTCATTTTTCGTGTTATATAACATGAAAACCTATCGAAGATAACGGTCCTGGATGAATATAAACAAAACAGATGAATGTGTCTCGTCTTAAAATAGAAGTATGACTGATTGATTTGGGATATAGAATTTAAAAAAGGTGCTCAAATTCTAATTCTAAATTGACATTATCGTCTGAATCTGTATTTTAACTCCTGCTGTAGCAAAAATTCGGAAATTCTTTTTATACGCATAACGACAGAAGACGAAGGGGAAAACATGTGCATCGAATTACAGAGGACTGCACTCTAGTGTGAAAACTTTGAACTGCTCCTGAAAACATTTGTGTACATACAGCGTTTAGCGTTAAATATAGGCCTATACAAAGATGAAAAAAAAAAACAACATAAAATAAAAACAATTTTTAAGTTAAAATACAGGTCAAGGCTTATACCACGTGTGCCTTTGGTTTTTTATTAATTCTGCTATATAAAAAATTCATTAATACTTAAAACAAGATAATACTTTCACACAATTTGTAAGGGACTTGTAACCAATTAAACTTTTCAATTAAATAATATTTTTAGAACATTAAAATATTCTTTAAAGATATTTATATAAAATATTTAAAGCTATTTTTGTATTCATTAAAATGATATGCAATAGTTAACAGCATAATACAATTTATTTATAAGGAGTAACATTTCTTTAGTTACAAATTACTGTTATTATAATTGTATGAATCCGTTTTCTCGTTAATTTTCTTTTCCCATTCTCTGTCAAATTTAAATTGACAAAAATATCGAGAAAGCAAGAATGTTTCTCTACGAAAGAGGAGGGGACAACAAAACTGATACTCTGGATGACAGAAATATTACTAGCAGGAGTGGGTTACAGAATTATTTATTTTGCCTTAGCAACAGGAATTTCAACAAAAATAGGATAATCCAGAAAGAAATAAGGAATTAATATAAAATAAAAAAGAGTAAATTTCTAATAAAAGATATAAAATGAAAATATTAAATACTTAATCTATCATTATTTTTATATAAAACATATATTAAAATTATTTACATATAGAACAAAGATATTTGTAGTTAACACCTAGAAGAAAATTCTTGTTATATTTATTATTTAATACTAACATATTTAACTTTAGTTAAAATTAAACAATGGAATATTTGCATTATTAAACCACAAGAACAACTTTAATTTTTGAAAATAAAAAAAAAACAAAAAATATCAGTGTGTAAATAGGAATTCCATTTATTACAGGAAGCAATTACACATACAATATTAAAACTTCAAACTACACCTTAAATATTTTCCTTTAAGGAGAAAATAGCTGACATCTTTAGAATTTCCAAGAATAGTCAGACTAGAAAGTTTAAACACATATGATGTCTCCACATATTTGTGACAAATCTCCAAAAAATTATGATATAAATTATTGTATAATGCATAATTTAACAATTTAATTATTTAGAATTTTTTAAATCAAAACTTTTCAGTAATTATAACTCTAATAAAATATTAATTAGCATCAAATAGAAAGATTAAAAAATTTGCATTAGGATAGTAAATATATTAGAGAACGTATCTCAAATAATCTGTAATCATTGTTTTATGAAGTTAAATATCTTATAAAAGATATTTAAAAATGAAATACTGTATAAATTGGTCATTTCATACTCATGTCAAATCAGGCACAGAAAAAAAAAATTCAGTTGGAACATAATTTTAACATGTTTTATTTTCATACTTATGTTTATCAATTTATCATATTCAATTTTTTATTAATTAATAGTAACATCAATACAATAACATACTTCTTAAATTTAAGTGTAATACCTAAAAGCCATAATAACACCTTGAACATAACTGAAGAATTTGAACAGTAAAATACTATTGCAATGATTTCAAACTTGTTCGCTTCAAAAGGCCAGTTTAAATATCTTGGTTGGTTGGAATCATATTTAAAATTAATGCCTTATTAAGGAAAATGATTTTTACACAAGATAGTTCTTATAACTTTTCAGACTATCATTTGTTTTTTTCAATTCATATTCAAAATTATAAAACCAATTATAAATGATAATTTTTAGAAGTTTGAAGTGAAAGTTTATCAAAATAAATTTATATATTTTATGGAATTTTGATACAATTTATAAAGCAATTTATTTGTTTTTAAATATTTTATAAAAAGCAATTGTAATATTTTATTTACAGAATATCTTCTGTATACAGAGTCTCCAAATATGTTGGTGGATCATTCCACAAAACCCTATGTAAATTGAATCTATGTATGTCAGAGCATATATTATATAGTAGTGGTGAGTCACAAAAAACATTAAAAATAATTATATTAAAAAAGCAAGCACATAAATCATATTGTAAAGCAGGTCACTTATCTTGGAAGATCTGGATTCAATTCCGAGTCCAGATTGAATCCAGATCATTTTCAGTTTTTCAGGAAAGTAATTTTAGTTCAGATCACCTCCTTGACTAAAATTAAGCTACAAGTATGGATCTATGTATGTTGGGAATTGCCTACACTCTTGTGAAATTATCATAAATGTAATGATGGCTTATTAAAGTGCATATTGGGCTGCATGTATCCACAAGCTGAGATTGAGATGACTGCACAAGCTGAGCTCCCTTAACAGTGATACTAATGGAGTTTGTGATAGAGTGAATGAGAAATATTAGGGAATAAGTTTGAAAAGGAAGTGAAACTATATAGAAGGTATAAGACTACACTTATATAATTAGAAATTTAATACATAATAAGCTCTAGTTAGCAGAAATATTTTATTCTGAAATGTTTTCAGCCTAGAATCCAACCATCTCCATTGATTATATACAAAATTACACAAAACTTAAAAATACAAGCACTAATTGCAGTTAAGTCTATAGAAACAGTATAAATGTTTATTAAAAAAATATTTTTGATCTTCAAACAAGATCCTCATCAGTTTTCTCTTCTTACAGGTTAGAATACAAAAATTTTTTAACACATTTGTTCGTATATTCCATTACATATACTGATACATAATTGAATATATGAATGAATGTGTTTAAAAATTTTTGTATTCTAACTTTTAAGAATGAAAAACTGATGAGGATCTTGTTTGAAAAACAAAAACGTTTTTTTAATAAACATTTATACTGTTTCTATAGACTTAACTGCAATTAGTGCTTGTATTTTTAAAAGTTTTGTTCGTAATTTGCAGAGTTTTTGGAATAAAAGTGAAAAATTACACAATATAAGATAAGTTCTAGAATTTAAATTATGGATTATTATTGAAAACTGATTTGAACAGTTTTAAAAATGTTCTGCTCATTGATGGTCCATAGTTATGATGCATTTACAAATATCAATGCTCATATTAAATTACAAGTATTACACAAAAACATAAGCATATTTAAAAGGAATCTGATATGCAATAGATGGCTAGCACTGAATGCCTTGGTGCACAATAGCTGGGAAGATTTATTCAGAGAATTCTCATTACTCACATTATGCCTTAAAGCCTTTATTACTATTTCTATAGCTTCCCCTATCTTACTTCTCACATGACCTTCCACTCTTTTTACAATAGTTGCCTGATCTCAGTCTGAGTATATCATGCTTGTATGCCCATGTGGCAAAGGCTGTAGTAAAGAGAAATGAGAATAAATCTGATGTGTATGATGAAATATGAGCAGGATATGTCCATATTTAACATTGGATTTATATGCTCTTATCTTTGTTCTTAGATTTCTCATCATCCTATCCATATAATCTTCTGGTCTACCATGTTCATTATTGAAGGCAAGCATTCTGATTAAATTAAGTTCAGATTTTGATTTTCATTTGTGTTCAATTCTTTAAACAGAATTTAATTTGAGTAAAGCTGAAGAGGGAATCTAAGAATTCCGAAAACACTTCTTTGTATTAAATAAAGTAATATTCTTGGAATTAATATTTCCTGCTAATTGGCTAGTTGTAAATATTTATGTTAAAATTAAGTAGTATAAAACTTTGAGAAAAACCACATCAAATCAAATAAAATAAAAACTTGCTATAAAATTTGCCAAGTGTCAGTAGAATTTTTTCATATGCCAAAATTGCCATGAGTGCCATTGATTTGTCATGACTGCAATAGAGAATAAAGATTAACAGCATAGAGAAGAATGTGGATTATATATCAAGAAATTTTTCTATGCATATCAAAGAGCATAACATATCCAGTATGTCATTTCACCATACAATAATCTGCCAATTAAACATTAAATGGTAAGAAGCTTAAAGTAACAAAAGAAATTGAACTGAAGCAGAGTAGAATAGCTGAGATATTGACCACATATAACAGAAAAAGTAAGGGCATGTTTGTCATTACTAAATTAAGCCTATGTGATTTGAGTACAGCTAGAAATGATATTTAGAAGTGAACAAATGTGTCAAGTAATGAATGCAGACAGAGGTAGAGAGAATAGCTCATTTAGATTTGAGAAAAAGATAATCTAAATAATCTAGAGACTAGGATATAGTAAAATATAGGTTTATGCAAACTTCTATAAAGTTGTACTAGATATATTTCTATACAATATTAAAATTTGTTTGTATAGAATAAGAAATAAGATTTATATATTTTTCTATGGGAAATAAATTATTTAAAGATATGTTTTTAATTTTTTCAATTTATTTTTGTTAAATCAAATTTGGAATATAATTGGAATTATATGAAATTGAATTTGAAAACTGATTCTAATTTTTTAAATTTTTTTTATACTATCTGATAGTGGTAATAAACCGAACCAAAAAAATGTTTTTACACAAAATAGTTTTTTTTTAATTTCTATTTAGAGTTAAATATTTGTCAGATTAATTCCATTCTCAATTACTGTGTTTATCCTAAACTACTCAAAATATTACAAACTCAAGCAATTTACACAGTAACCAGCTGCATAAATTGCTTGAGTATATATTTTGAGTATTGGTTAGATATAACTTCAATTTATTTGATTGCAGCTATAGTAAACTGTATTCAGATTTACAACAGATTTAAACTATAATAAAAAATTTGGAATATATAACCTGTTCATGTTAGAGATTTCTGAACTTCATTTTATTTGACACAACTGAAAATGCAAAGCATTCATTTCATACTATGAACATTCAGTTATATTAGTTTTCAGTTTGCTTTTAATGAAAAATTAAATCAATTTAACTAAATTTTTAAGAAAAATAATAATATTAAACTATCAAAACATCATTAATATAAGGGAGATATTCATATAAATTATTATATGATTTAGTGAATTATCAGCAAATGGCTTAGGCTTATAATGCATGACAAATCAATTTTTATGCTCATATTGAGAATTCAAATTTTCTATTATTTATGCAAAATGTAGGCAATTTTAAAAACATGAAATAAATTATAATAATGATAATTTAATTAAAAATGATGAATAAAAAATTACAAATATATATACTGTATATATATATATTCCTCAAAATATAAATTTTGATGTTTTTCAGTTGTTTTGTGTGAATAGATAATCAATATGAAAAAGGAAATAAGTTTGTTTTATAAATATTATAGAAAAAAGAACTTGGTGTAATCACAAATTAATAATTCCAGTAAGTTCTTAATTTATGATAACCATAAACTTTATATTTTTATCATAAAAAATAAAGCACCTTGAGAAAGTAAAAACAATGTAACTGTACAACCCTCAAAAATAAAAAAAATAAAAAAAAGCACAGTAGAAAGCACCAATGTGGCCAGATACTCCTGATATTTAATCCAGATCAAAAAATATTCATAATGGAAAATTCTTTAGATCAGTATTTCTCAAAGTATATAATCTGTAGACTTGAAATCTGAATATATTTATGGTATCTGCAAACTCACTAAAAAAAAATAAAAAATAATTTCAATAATCATCTTAAATAAAAAAATTAATAAATCATATGTACATAATTATATATGAAAGTATATAGATTTGATCAGAATCTAATCTAGATTAGTTTATTTTAAAGTACAGAGAAAAAATAATTTAACATTAAGCATCTGAGTTTCTCTCTGAGATCGTTTGAAAAAAATTGCTTTAAAAATTGTCCATTTTTTATGATAAAATACAGAAAATACATGACCAATAGATTTTCACCAAATATATTATGATAAAATATTTATATCATTTTGATTGTTAATGGCAGAATACAGCACTTTGAAATGGCACTAGCTTGAATATGAAGAACTAAGTGCCACAGTTATACTTCAGCTATTTTTCACGTAATGCAGGATTTCCATGTTACAAAATGTATTATTGGATAAATATGCAACTTCAACTGATCATCAAAACTATGTACTGCTTCTATCTAGTGTTTTTGAAAATATTAAATAACATTTTTTATAATTAAAACAATTTGAATTTTGAGTTCACATTTCAAATATTGAACTAATGATAAAATCACCTAAACAGTGATTATCTAATGACTTGAAATTTCTTTTCGTTAATACCATCTTTGAAGAATTTTTAATAATGGATATTGATAGCTAAAAATTAAAAATATTGCAGAAGGTTTTCAGTAAACAACTAAAATCATATTTTGAAATATGTAAAAATGGCTATCTATAGCATAATAAATTTTGATGGCTGACCAATACTTTCCTGAGGTAGCTTTTATAGAACATTAATATAATACAGGCACTTTTCATTAGAAACATAATTTGTATATAAGTTTTGCTCATATATTGGATTATTTGTAACTCAAACACAGAAATGAATTAATTGGCAAAATAAGAAATTGTTTTTTGTGAACAATAACAAAGCAATTAATGCCAAATCGAGCAAAAAAGAGATTTTGTCTTATAAAAATACATATTGGATTGTTGGTAAAAATACTGCTGTTATTTTGGTTCCAAAAGTACTGAAATAACTTTATAAACTTTATTTTGTAATATATTTCACAACTGCACCAGTTAAAGGTTTCTTATTTTACAGATTTGAATGAAAAGTTGCAAATATAGAGAGAATTTTTTTATATAATTGCCACCATCTTTAAATACTGCATAACATGTTAACTATATAATCTTACATTATATTTGTTGCTTGAGTATTTTGTTATTATATCATTTAAAATTATTAAAAGGTTTTTGAAATTTCATGTTCATAACTAGAGGAGCACTGTACTAAATCTCTGCAGATATATGTGAAATACATATTTTTGAAATTTAAATGATGATTTAGATTTATATGCACCAGTTCAGTACTGATATTCAGCTGGTATGCACCAGTAAGGCATAAAAAAATATTTGAATACTTCCATATCAGTTATTAAGTATTATCCATAATAAACTTTAACTAGTTTGATTAGAAGCAGTATAAACATCTGTAAAGTAAGCACTTTTTGCAGTGTAGAACAACTTATTAAAACTTAAATGTTTTTGGCACATAGCCCTCATCAGGTTACAAATTTTGTAGCAGCAGCTGAGGAAGGCACCAAGTGTGTTGAAAATGTTCCTAATAAAGTTTTTGACTGCTAAAGGGCTTTGCATTTTACTTTTGCTTTTGTTTTGTGCAGTCTTGTTGAACTTTTATTATAAAAAAATTTCTGTTACGACATTCTGTTCTATATATTTTGTAACCTGATGAAGCTTTATGCTAAAAATGTTTGTTAAGTTTTAATAAATTGTTTTACACTGCAAAAAGTACTTATTTTATAGTTGTTTAACTAGTTATTAAGTATTATAATTATATAAGGATTATTATGTAAGCAGTAAAAATTAATTAAATTCTATGAATAACTCATTATTGTATTGCAACTGAACTATTGTCATTGTATACAAAATGTTGACAATATTGCATATTGTTTAGGAGAATCATTAAATTATCAATATTAAGCATCTGAGTTCTTTTTTACAAAGGGGTATGCAGAGAGTCAAGTTTGAAAAAAAAGTTGCTTTAGAAAACATAACATTTTTAAATTATAATAATTATTACTGCTTCTAAACTCTTGTTTTAAGTTTAGTTTCATTGTTAATTAGCTTTAAATCTTTTTATAAAATAACAATGTGATTATTGAAACTAATGCAAGTTAATTTTTGTGTAGTCCAATATTTGCAAATTTTAAGAATAAAGTATGTACATATTACCTTACAATTTGTTAAATACAAGTAATTTCTGACTTTACAAGTTAGTTAAGACCAGGAAATTGAAAATAAAGTAAGAACAAATAAACCAAAAATCAATTTCCCATAGACATAAATAATTCTTGATTTACTCAAACTGAGAACTACCTATAGTTTGAATATCAACTCTGCTGCAGTTAATATTGAAGTAAAAAAACTTCATATTTTAGAACCTTATAGGTTTCCATTACAGTTTTTGAAGAAATATACATGTTATGAAAAAACATTCTATACATAAAATGCATATACATGAAATATTTTTAAAATCAATACGAAAAGAACTTTAAAATAATGTCACTTAATATAGAGCAAATAGAACAATTGGACCTCTAAAGCCTCACAGAGGCATCAGACAAAAAGATTGACCAATATTCTATATCAAAATGCAGGTAATCTTCAACTTACATAGATCCAACATGCATAGACCTGTACTTATGTAGGATTATTTTTAGGTAACAAGTTGGCCCAAACATGGATTCCTCCAGAAAAACTGGAGGTGTGGGACTCTGAACTGGATCTGGATTCTCCGAGATGATAAATAATTGCTTTACCATGCAACTTATGTATTTATTCTTTAATATAATTATTTTTAGTGTTACATTACAATAAAAATGTATACACTAGTACTGTATACATAGTATTGTGACACACTAGTACTGTTTAACATATGCTCCAACATACTTATGCTTTGTCTTATGTAGAGTTTAGGAGAATGATCCATCTATATCAGAGGTGTGCAACCTTTTGGCTTTCTTGGACCACATTTGAAAAAAAAAATTGTTTTGGGCTGCACATAATATATACTAATTCTAACATAGTTATTAAGCAAAAAAGTTGGTAAATAATGTACAATATTTGATATCCATCATGACAAATAAGAAAAAATGCCACAGCATTATAATCTTTGACTTCTTTTTGTTCAGAAATTTTTTTAAAATCATTGAGCAGATCAAGAAGTTTTAACCACTGAAATAAGAAATATTTTAGAAAATGGAACTAGGAAATGTAGATAGGTATTTAAATAAATTTTTAGCACAAAAATGAAACAAATTTTTCTTTTCTTTTTTTATTAATGGGATATTTGATGATGTTACAACACAAATTTCAAAAACTAAAAATAAATACATAAAAATCTTAATGTTTTAAGTTTACGATTTTATATTGGACCACATTCATTACGGTGCTGGGCCACAGGTTGGACAACCCTGATCTATATAATTCAGGAACTGCCTGTATTAAATATCTATTTTTTTTTTGTTTTTGTTTAACAAATGAAAAGTAAAAGCAAAAAGTATATGCAGGCCAGTGTCAGATCTAGAGTGAGGCAAGTGAGACAGTTTCCTCAGGTGAAAATTATGAGGAGGTGCAAAAATGCAGTTGCAATTTCACACATAAGCTTAATTATACACAGTCCAGTAGCATTAATATGACCACCCCCTACTGTGGACGTTAGCACGAAATAATAATGCAAAGTAGGCACGTGGCAGCAACAGCTGTGGAGAGGATATAAAGGGGGTTGGAGAGAAGTGAGAAACATTGCAATCTTTGGAGTCATGAAGAAACGGAGGGATTTATCTGACATCCAAAGGAGCATGATCATTGTCTTCCGGGCCAAGGGAGGCAGCATTTCCGAAACAGCGAAGTTTGTGAAATGTTCTTGTGCCTCCGTGATGTAAGTGTACCATGCATGAGAAAATAGCACTACTGAAAATCAGCGACGTGGAAGGTGTGGCGCTCCACGGACTATAGATGATAGAGGAAAACAATGGCTGCGGTGATGCGTTCAGGCAAATCGGCATGCAACTGTGGAGCAACTTACTGCCTAGATGAACCAAGGGGCTACCACAAGTGTGTCCCAAATGACAGTTCAGCAAACGTTGCTGGGTATGGGGCTCCGCAGCAGACGTCTGGTTACCGCACCTATGCTAATACACATTCATTGGCGACGGAGGCTGGAATTTGCATGGTAGTACCGCATGTGGACGCCCACTGAGTGGCGATAGGTTGCTTTCTTCGATGAATCACATTCTATGCTCCATAGGACAGATGGACGTTGACATTTAAGGCGTGAAACGTCGGAAAACAATCACCCTGCAACCATTGTCGGAAGGATGCAAGCTGGAGGAGGCAGTGTTATGGTCTGGGGATGTTTTCTTGGAATTCTTTGGGTGCACTCATCATTGTGGATGGTACTATGGATCAGCACAAGTATGCAGATATCCTTTCGGACCATGTACACCCCTATATGCGGATTGTTTTCCCTTAGCACGATGGCATCTTCCAGCAGAATAATGTGACGTGTCATACAGCTTGCAGTGTACGTGCATGGTTCGCAGTGCATGAGGATGCATTTACCTTATTTCCCTGGCCCCCAAATTACCCAGACTTAAACCCAATTGAGAATCTTTGGGATCACCTCAATCAGGTTGTTTGCTCCATGGATTCTCAACCACGCAACCTTCGGCAGCTGGTGACTGAACTGGCATCAGCATAGGCTCAACATCCCTGTAAACACCTTCCAACACCTCATTGACTCCCTGCCCGTTTAGCCACGGTCCACCGTGCATGGTGGTTATTCTGGATTTTAACAGGTGGTTACATTAATATGACTGGACTGTGTATTTATCTTGACAATATTTCCTGCTGTAGAGTCAGTCTACAAAGACATAATGATGTATTTTTCTAATGGATAATACTTATCAAGAGAGAGAGAGAAACTAATGCCAATTAATTTGATTAATTCAGTTTTCCAAACTGTGGGGCACTAGTCTATAGCAAGAGGGTACACAAGAATTAACAAAAGTATCATTTTTCAGAGAAACAAAAAATCAATTCAAATTGTTGTAAAAAAAAAAAAAAAAATGAATAAGCAAAAGGGTTATAAATACATTGTTATATGCCATCAAGTCGAGTTCAACTTCTGGTGACTATGTGGACAAATTCTCTCCATTTAGACCTGCTTTTGGTCAGATCGCACAGTTCTCTCAAAGTCATTCCAGTAGTTGTCTTGATCCTATCTATCCAAATTGTTCGTTGTCGTCCTCTTCTTCTGCTTCCCTCCACCTTTCCAAGCATAATCATCTTTTCCAATCCATGCTCTGCATGCATCACATGTCCAAAATATGGGAGCTGCTGTTTGGTGATCATGGCCTCTAGGGAGCAGAGTTTGACTTCATCCAACACTGATTTATTGGTTCTTCTTGCAGTCCAAGAAATTCTGAGCAATCTTCTCCAGATCCACAATTCAAAGGAGTCTTGATTGTCCAACTTTTACAGCCATACATTACTACAGGGAAGACCATTGCCCTTACTATTCTTATCTTGGTTGACATAGAAATATCTTTATCCTTCATTATCTTGGATAGACCAGTAATTGCAATTCTTCCTAGGGTCAACCTCCTTCTTATCTCTCCCGCACATTGTCCATTTTTATCATTCTGGAGACAAGGAAGACAGTTGTCCACAACCTCTATCTCCTCGCCATCAATTTTAAAATCAGTATTCATGCTTATTGTTATTACTTTTGTCTTTTTTATGTTTAGCATTAGTCCACATTTGGCACTTTCCTTTTTGACTTTCTTGATCAATTCCATCAAGTCTTCCTTGTTTTAGCCAGCAGAGTGATGTCATCAGCATATCTCAGATTATTAATGATTTCTCCACCAATTCGAATACCAGCTGTAGTATTCTCTAATTGAGCCATTCTCATAACATTCACTTTAACTATAAATACATATATCCACACAAAAATATAACAGCTAAAGCAGAAAGTTTCTGATATAGTTGTTTTAAAGGCAAAATATTGATCTAGTTTGGTGCTTGAAAAGAATTGAGAGTAGTGATATCTTCAATGACACCCTGATTTGAGAGAATTTGTGCCAAAAAATTAGTCCACCCATCGCATTAAATATTATGTTGTATTAAACATGTATTCTATTTTTTGTAAGATTTGTTTAACTTTATTAAAAATTATTACACCATAATAAATATATATATTTTTTTTATATATAAAAACTTTATACAAAATATGGTATATTATTTTGTAGTATTAAATTGTAAATAGAAAGCATTTAGAAAATACTTTCTACTGAATACAACAGAATATGAAGGGGTGTACCAATTTTTAATGAAAAAAGGGGAGATACAGACACAAAGTTGGAAACCACTGGATTAATTGATAAGCAATTATTTATTATTTTGCTTTGTTGAAAGCAAAAAAATTATTTAATATATAAATATGAACTATAGTTTAGAGTTCATTTTTATGATATCTGTTATAAAATGTATTTTTTGGTAGTTGGAATTTTTGATATAAATTTGGAAATTTATAAAAAATTAAAATAAAAATTATTGATATGAAGGTTAGGTTAGACTGGTTAAGTCCTCATGGGATATTCTTTATCTGTTTTATCTGGCAACGGCCACTTATAGCACACATCACAGGTTGGCCAACATCCATGATGGGGTCAATCGGATGGCTGAAGGATGAGATTCAACTGGCAGGGCCTGGACTCTTCCTGAAAAACTGGAGGTGTGGGACCCGGATTCTCCAGAATGGTAAGCCATAGCTTTACAACATGGCATTCGGACAACATTGATATGAAGGAAAAATAGCAAAATTAAAATTTGCATAATTTAATTCTGTTAACAATTTACAAATCGATATGTCATCTGAAAGATTAAAGCATCAGATTCTAAATTTCCAATTGAATTTTAAAAATAAATAAATTAATATATTTTGTCAACTATTTGTTATTTTGAAAAACTAAACTTTTTTGTATGTTTCTCAGTGACTATGTGTGATACCATTACATTCCCAGATTCAAAGTATTATAAATATTTATGTATTAACACATATGAGAAAAAAGGAGAGAAAGTGCCATTTTCTAATATTACCTCAGATAATAAAATAGATCTAGCACTGATGCATGAACATAAACACAAAAGTACATATGCAAATGTCTAGTGGTAGTGGTATAAATTATAGAAATGGTATGAAAATGCAAAATTAAACTGAGCAAGATTATATTTGAACCAAACATCATCAAGATTCAAGATTATCTGCTGCGAGATTTTGCAGCGCTGTGCTTATAAACACCATGAAAGTATAATTATGTGGCGATAGATTGGATGGCTAAGTGGCATGATGGTTTGACCTCACTACGTCGCATTATAGACAGACATGAAAACTTGCAGTAGGTAATCTCGAATTCTGCCCAGACATCAATTGTGGTCTAGCGATTTGACGTTGGGATGTTAGCCCAAAGGTCCCCGGTTCGATCCCGGGCTGAGACGGATTTCTTCTTCTTCAGGTAAATTAGTCAAAATTCTAGTTGATTAGTAATTAATAGATGGTGCCACTCATTGGCTTAGTAATTTGTATAGTTTATCTAAATTTATTTCGAATTAAAATTCTGTTGTGTATCTCATGGGTTAAATTTGGCAAGTTGTTTAGATTTATTTGGATTATTATCCCCTTGAAGTTTGTATTGTATGTTTGTGTTATATCAATTCATTTTTGCATGATTGTTTTTGTTTATACTGAACTAGAATTTTTGTTGTTTATACTGGAGCAATAGATTTTATTTGTAGTTGTGTTTTCAAAGTCTTCATAAACATATATCTAGAATTTTTGTTACATTTAATTTGTAAAAATGATTTTTAACCAATTGCCCCCATAGATCCAAATCATCTTGAACAAGATATGTTTTTGGGTAGTTTTCTGAACCAAAATAGCTCTCATATAATGATACTCATCAAATTATTCAATAACAAAAATTATCAAAAATACATATTATAATATTTAAAAATAGCCTGAATTAATAATTGAAACATCAAATAACATTCAATAAATTCATATGGCTTTTATGGGTAACTTTTGATGAATCACTATATTTAAAAAATTAAGAATATATCATAATCATCATATACATAATTTTTTTTTTACTTTAATTCATTAATAAATTTATCAAAATCATCTAGCGATTTGACGTTGGGATGTTAGCCCAAAGGTCCCCGGTTCGATCCCGGGCTGAGGCGGATTTCTTCTTCTTCAGGTAAATTAGTCAAAATTCTAGTTAATTAGTAATTAATAGATGGCGCCACTCATTGGCTTAGTAATTTGTATAGTTTATCTAAATTTATTTCGAATTAAAATTCTGTTGTGTATCTCATGGGTTAAATTTGGCAAGTTGTTTAGATTTATTTGGATTATTATCCCCTTGAAGTTTGTATTGTATGTTTGTGTTATATCAATTCATTTTTGCATGATTGTTTTTGTTTATACTGAACTAGAATTTTTGTTGTTTATACTGGAGCAATAGATTTTATTTGTAGTTGTGTTTTCAAAGTCTTCATAAACATATATCTAGAATTTTTGTTACATTTAATTTGTAAAAATGATTTTTAACCAATTGCCCCCATAGATCCAAATCATCTTGAACAAGATATGTTTTTGGGTAGTTTTCTGAACCAAAATAGCTCTCATATAATGATACTCATCAAATTATTCAATAACAAAAATTATCAAAAATACATATTATAATATTTAAAAATAGCCTGAATTAATAATTGAAACATCAAATAACATTCAATAAATTCATATGGCTTTTATGGGTAACTTTTGATGAATCACTATATTTAAAAAATTAAGAATATATCATAATCATCATATACATAATTTTTTTTTTACTTTAATTCATTAATAAATTTATCAAAATCAAATATTTATAATTTAGTCTAATAAATAGATATTAATATCTATTTATTAGACTAAATTATATCTTATTCTAATAAAATAATATAAAAAGATATTTATTTAAAGATAAAAAATAAATAAATAAATATTTTTTTATCATTTTCTTGTTATGACTGACCATGTTAAGAAAAATGATTTAACATATTTTTTAAATGCAATTTCATTGTATGTTATCATTATGTCAATCTGTCCATATCCATTTTCATGCATCATAATCTATAGGGAAAAAATAATAAATTTAATATATTCATAATCAATATTATTCCTACGAATAATTTTATTTTAATCCTTCGCATCATATTTTACCAAGAAATGCTATTCATTTTAAAATATTGTGCTTCTATAAAATTAATGAATAAAGCAACTTTAAATTATAAAAATATTTATTGATTAGCAAAAGATCTTTTTTTACAATGCATAGTGACTAGGCAACAGATCTTTAAAAAAATCTTTTCGTTGCAATATACAGAAATTATTCAACAATACACTGCAATTTATTATCTATAAATAAATGAATTTATAGTAATTTCAGCATAAGTAATATATTTAATTCTTGCTAACTGATAAAACATAAAATAGAACATCTAGCTATTTATTTTCACTTAATGATTCTAACCGATATTAATATAGAATAACTATCAATAAATTTTTTTTATATCATTTCAATTTGCTAATTAATAAAATTGTATCAAGTAGATCTAATCAATATTGAAGCATTATCTGTGAGTATACCAACCTGATGCATCAAAATTAAAAAGCGCTTTTCCTGCAATATATATTTTAATTAAATTAATTTAAAAAAATTTAAAGGGAAAATATGAATCCAGATTAATTATAATTGAAAATTTTTGATTAATATAAAAAATATTTCTATAATATCTTTTGATTGATATACTTACTTGCTAGATAACTTCTCACGGTCACTAAAACCTACGCTAAATTCAGTTGAGGACATTTTTTTTATTTATATTCTGGAAGACCGTTGAAGCAATACCACCGGGAGCCAAACCGCCAGAAGACGAAAAGAAGAAACTTACACTACCCTCTAGTGAGCGAATTATCAATCACTGATGCATCATGGGGAAATTTAATGACACAGAATTAAACGTCATTTTATTTTATTTACGGTTTAACAACTGATTAGAAATTGAATAATTTCAAAAAAATTTTATTTAATAAATTTCAGTACTTTCTAAAATCTTTTAAGTAAAAATAAATAAGTTTCAGTTTGACCTGCTTCTTAGAATTCTATATAGAAAAATAGAATATGATAATGACATTGTCTTTCTTTCACTGCGAACATGATCTACTTTTATTTAATTGGTACAAGAAATATTTAAAAACAATCATATTATTTGGTAAATGAATCTACTTTTTTATAATTAAAAATAACATTGAGCCAAATGCTAGCATTGCCAATGAGCGTGCAATCATCAACATAAATAAATACGGTATTGCAAACGAGATATTTAAAAAACAATTACTGTACGTGTAAGTTCATAGGCCTAGTCGCATCATTTTATATTTATAATCATTAATAAAATAAACTTTCAGATAAGGCTGATAAGCTTAAAATCTTTGATAAATTCTTTATTGATTTTTTTTCCTTTTACAGTAAACGAAGAATGACATATAAAAAGTACATGAAAAATTTTGAATACAGTACATAAAATCATTTTTTATCTTTATTACTATCTAAAAATAAAAAACTGACTTATTAAAATAAAAAAATAAATATATTTTTAGTTTCTTATTTTATTCGATAGCATATTTATTGATTTAAATTTATTTTATGACAGGTAATAATCATCCATCATTATATGATGGTCATATGATAATATATTTATAACTAATGTACTGCATTTGGTAGGTCATTGCCAACATACTAAACCTTGCGTATAATGATAGATGTAAATTTATATAATTTTATGTCATATTTATAATAAAATAATAAATAATAATTTTTTAAAATGAACTGTTCTTTTAAAATTTCTGCTTAATTAATGAACTAAAGCAATATAACTTTTTATTATAAAATATGTCTGAATATTCATTATTAATAAATATTGGCTGGAGGATTGTCAGTATATGCATATTGTTATTGAAAGTTATAAAAATAATTAAAAAAGCAAAAAAATTTATCTATTTATGATAAGTAAATTTGCTGTATATTATAGAATTATATTGCAATGCTAAAAGTTCGAATAATTTATTTCAGAATTGATAGCTAATAAAAATTTTTATTAGTGTTTTGTTATACTCCATGCCTTGTAATGTTTCTACAGTTCGCTAACAAAAAGAGTAAAGAAAAATAAAAGTTGATCAGAGATCATGTATGCCAAAGAATGTATAAAAATGCTAAACGAGTTCTTTAGAACAATTTATCAAATGCTTCATTTTTATTATTAAACTAATTATTATTATATGAACAAATTAAATTTCAACGTTCTAAAACGATTAAAAACTCTTAATTATTTTTAATTACAGTCTATTAGAATCAAAAAATAAAACTTATTTTAATGTCAATGTTCGCAAGAGAGAATGTAAAGATTTAAATTAAGCACGAATATCAACTACACTTTGCTTTTTTTACTATGGTGTTGGGTATTGAACTTGAAAACTTGCCAAAAGACAACTGAATGTTTTGAAATTCATGTTATCTACAGTATATTCTTTGTTTTGCTGATTCATTTACAAAATATCTCATGGATATTGATAATTATGGAATTTAACTCAGGATATTGTTCGGGATTATCTTAATTCTTTATTAAACTGTTCATTTCCCGTTTCTCGTATCAATAAAGGTCGATAACTTTCCAGATTTACAATACAGTATATTGAAACTAAACTTTGTCTAAATTATTCGAGAAGCTTTATTTTCTTTTATATAAATAAATTTTAGAAGAATTGATTAATTTCTAGATATTTGAATTTGTAAAAATACAATTCATTCACAGTAAATTAGAATTCTATAAATTGGATATGATAAATCTCATATAATTATATTAAAAAAATTATAGAAATGCATTCAGTTGAAAAATTATATATAGTTTTTTATACTATATGTATATATTGATACTTATTTAAAAATCATCTGTAATATTGCAGAAATATAAAAATTATATATTTTATATCTAAATATTATTATATCTATAATTATATATTTAAAAATTTAAAATTACAATTTTTAATTTCTTTTTTAAAGAAGGAAAATGTCCTCCATTAATAAATTTTAAACTAATTAACAAATTTTCATGAAATTCGTTAGTGATGTTCTGTTATTAAGGGATACTTCGACGCTGCATCCTTTAATCTTACAGGATTGTTTAATCATACAGGATAGAATTTAATTTTTATTAAAAATTTTACTTTATATTATTACCAATAGATGGCAATAATTGTTCCAAAGTTTAAATCAAATAATATATGGCTTATCTGATTTTAATGACGTTCGGAATTGTGACGGTATCACGATGTAATAATTGAAGACGTCATCAAACATAATTTATTACAACACATAACAATAACAACGTCACATCACCAAGATAATGACATCATCATGACATTTATGTAAGTTAAATCAAAGTTAAAATTGGACACAAAATCAATAGATTTCAAATGTTAAATACAGTAAATGAAAAATAAATGACACTTTCGGAAAGTAGGCAATTTTAGTTCTTTCTAGAACGTCTTGTTAAAATTTGTATCGATTGCTAGATCGTAATTTTGATCAACAAAACGGAGTTAAGAAAATATGGTTACAATCCAAATTTATGCTATACTATAATTTATATATATATGTAGTGATATATCACAGGGGTGGCCAACTTGTTTGTCATTAAGATCGACTTTATGTGTTAAAAACGAGTTCGCGATCTACCTTCGAAATTCTTCGTTTGATGGTGAGAGTAGAGATAGAAGCCCAAAACCACATATCCCAAAAAGACATTAGCCCAAAACGAGATATCTGGCAGCGGCGACGGTTTTTTCCTTTTACTTTACTCATAAATCTAAACACAACAGTTCATTTCAATTCTCACAACTCTCAATTCATAGGTGCCATGTTGGTATCGTCAGCAAATTTAGAATTTTGTCTAAATGCTCTGCCGCTACCGGCTATTCTGTTTTGGGTCATACTCAGCAATAGAGTGAAATTTTGGCTTTAGTTGTCTAGAGAAGGCACTATGCAGTAAGAGAGTCGTCCGATAACTTACGAAGATCGACTACAAA
>AYEL01070965.1:0-45254 GCA_000484575.1 Olivierus martensii | reverse complement strand
CTATATAGCGAGCGTGTCTTAAACATATAAAAAACATTACCAGAAAAATGTTGAATTTCTGATGGCAGATTAACTATTTCTTGGGAAAAATCAATCAAGTTTTATCATTTTAATTAAAATTAATATTTTGAATAATAAAAATAACGATAGCAGTAATATATCCGTAGCTGAAGAATTAGATTCAGCTGAAATCAGCATTGAAGGAATTGATTTATTATCCAGTTCCGAATAATATTCTAGTTAATGAAAAATTAACATAGAAAAACCAAAAAATAATAAAATATTTATTATTCGATACATGAATGTTTCTAAATTCGAAAAAAAGTTTATCATGTTTACCACATTTTCTTCTCTAACCAATCCTTTCAGTATGTTTTAATTAATGGTAAGTATGAGAATGATTTTAAATATACACAAAAAATATGAGAATTTTCAGAATTTCGTACGAATTATTGAACGCTAGATATAACAATCCTGCTGACAAGCTTTCTGTGTTATGTTGTTCACCGTTTCCACGGCCATTACGCCTGCACGCAGCGCCCTCTATAGTTCGTGGCGGATCTCAATAGGACCATAGAGTGACTTTAATAAAAATAACATCAAATTCAAACGTCAGCGAGAGGGCGCTGTATCAACTATTATTTGTTATTATAAAAAGAAATTAATTTAAAAATGATTATCAATTACGTTAATGCAATTCAATATGATTGTCAATTACGTTTATTTTTTCCTTTTTTCGTATCAATAAAGTTTTGCCGTGAAACGTGTTTGTATTACTTTTATGAAATAAGGGACGCCAAGATTAAATTATGTTTTAAGGGTGGCGTAGTAACAAAGTTTGGAAACCACTGATATAAGCTGTTTTTTCCTTTGGATTAAGCTAATGAGTCATTCAAAATAATTGTTTAAAGTATATATACATCTACACTAGATGATTATACCAGTATTATTAAAGACAACGAATAATGATTTTCTATTTTCTAAAGAGGACTTGCTATTCGACACTCAAATGCAGAACTATTGATTAAAGATTAAACATAAAAATTTATATAAAATGGACGCCAAACAGAGCTTATAATAATTGAAGCTCACATTATAATTGAAAAAATATATAATACAAATAATTTTAATGTCAGCCAATCTTTTCTGTAATTCTGAAAATGTATGTGTAAGGTATATAACGGGGGTTGACAACTTTTTTCACCGTAGGTCATTCAAGATTTGATGTTAGCAAAAACAAAGAGTTTATAAATGAAGTCCTAATCGTTGCAGAAAAACAAAACCTTTATTTTTACTAAAAATGAATGTGGAAAAAATATAAATAAAAACACAAAAAAGGAATTAACTTATTTGCTTTTATATTTTAAAAAATTTAGAACTTAAATTTTCGATTAATAGTTTTCAAGTACAGTATAAACTTTCGGCGAATCACTATTGATTCGCCGAAAGTTTGAAGAATATGGATCATAAGTTGCTGATCCCCGGTTTGAAAAGAAATCTCTCACAAATGATATTTCTATGCAAACATCTGTAACGTTTTAGATGATTCGATGTTGAATAAAATGTCATTTCTATTACGACTAATTTATTATTTGTATCATAAATACTATTGAAATGATCTAAAATATTTATGTATAACGACTGTCATCTACGTTCGATCCAAATATTGAAACTGATGATAATTATCATTTTTTTAACTTTTGGTTACCGAAAAAAATTAAATGCCAAAAGAATAATTATCTGAAATATTCTAAAAATTATACATGACGAATTTCTTCTGCATATAAACGATGAAAAATTAAAATATTAATGTCAATAATATAAGATTATAGTCACTAGATATGGCTTTCCCCAAAATTCTATCTTATTTTATTTATCTTGTTTTGTGAACTTGTAATAAATAAAATCTCTATTTAACATCAGTTTATGAACTTTTCTTATCTACATTCATATTACCACTCATAATGATGTGGCATTTTTGGGACTATTTTCCTAAAACTGGCATAATTAAAAAATTCTCCTGAACAGTCTTGTTTGTAATGTAATGAATTCTCTGTAACGCATGGGCAGAGAATTTACTTTATACTAAATCATGGAAAATGTAACTATTGCTATAAATACCCCTACTCAAATTTAAAAAATAAAATAAATTCAGAATTTGGTAATTTTTATTTTTCTAAATGCATTCGTAACATCAAATCATAATATCGAGTTTAATTCTATAGGTCCTCAAAGACCTTGCCGTATATTTACAATGACCATACGTTCTATATTTCACTTCTCTGTCCTTTAGATTTATTTTATTTTTTCTAAAATAGCCATTCTGTCCTTTATTTTGTGAATTAAAATAGCAAATTGAATACCGATGCGTAACAGACGGTCCACAGAAACATGACACTGTCATTTTCTGTAGCAATGTCATCTTTCTGTGTTGTCACCTGTGAAAAGATTGAAGAATGGCGACAAAATGACGAGTCCTGCCAACACATAGGGCAGATTGTTTAAACGGAGTTTCTATCCTCCACGGTTTATAGCAAAAACCGGGTCTAGACGGCGTTTAGATAAATCGCGGTTTTAAATGCATTACAAAGACCTTGACTATACTGGTCTACGGCTAAAACTTGGCTGTTACTACAGTTTCTACGCGCCCCCGGCGTTTGAAAATTTTCAGCCAATCAGTATCTCGGGTTCTATCTATGACGTCAGTAATATGCGGAAGTTCGAAGTGAAGAAATGAAAAATGTTTTAATATTACACTTAAAACATTTAATATATTCTTTAAATGATATTTCACTGAATAATAATTCAAATTAAATATGAAGAATTCTACAAACTATGAAAATTTAACGCATGTGCAAGAAGACGCGGTCTAGATTCTAAACCTGGCTAGTGGCTGGTCTAGAAATAGACCACAGAGTAATATATACAGAGTGCTCACTTCCATTGGTTGCTATGTTAACTTCAAATTTCAATGTGGCGCTCCTAGCGTTGGACCAAAGAACTAACTCTGCGATTGAAACAGGGTCGAAAACATATGCTTATGTCATTTTATTTCATAGAAAAATTTTTGTTACTGTACCAGTATTTTAAAAATTAGTTTCTTAAAATCTTTATAGGAATTTTAAATTAAAAGAATTAAGTAATTAACTAAAGAAACAAATATTTTTAACAGGTGAAAGTTTAATAATTAAAATTTATTATCATAAAAATCATACACACGAAACAAAAATTTCGTATTACATTACTTTAGATATCTATCTATAGTAGTTTTAAAATGTTTTTCAAACATAACAATATTATAATTATAATTCTATAACTTTCATTTGTAAAATTCCAAATATCAAGAACATAATACAAAATTAACTTCATTTTTAATATTGAAACAATTAGCATGTTTTTTCTATGTAACAATTTACATTTTATCACAATTCATTGTAATTGACTCAATTCCTTCCTGAATGATCTCTTCAAATCTGAAATATAAATATACGATTACAATCCATACAAGTATATGACAATATATTATAAAAAATTTCTATTATAAATTTTCCACATATCATTTTTTGTTTGATTCATGGTAATCTATTTTAGTCCAATTTATTATTTTTAAGTCCGAATCTTTGCATTTTAGCATAATATAGTATTAAAGCATATTTAATTAACATTTTAAATCTAATTCATCTAGCTTCACGAATTGATTTCAACTAATAATAATATAATTAATACGTTACCTTAATTGATCCTTTGGGAATCTGTAAAGTCTTCACTCTTATTACACAGAAAACACTCCTCTTATCCATAATGATTTTTAAATTAGATTTATATATAATATTAGAGTAATGTAACGATGCTAAATTAGCGATTCAGAACTCAGTTGAAACCAATGATGGTTGAAACACGTGGTTTGAACTTGGGTTTGAAAGACGAACTCTAAGTTGGAACATGCGCAATGAAACAGAATATTCTCTTATTTCTTTGGTTCACCGCTAAGGCACTGATAGTAAATACATGAGTGAGCATTCTGTATATATTACTCTGTGAAATAGACTTTAGAAACCGGTTTTTCTAATCCTCGTCTGCTAAGACGCTTCGTTTAAGCAATGCAACTTTTATAAAACCGTGGTTCAGACCGCGGCCGAGGTCTAGAACGCGTTTAAACAATCGGCCAATATCGTTTAAAAACATTTTTAAAATCGTCGAATTTTGATTCTGTCTCTCCGGATTTAATGCCCCCACTGAACGAGTATTTTCATTAGTGAATAATATGTGGACCACTGAGGAAACCCAATTAAAAGTCTACTGTATATACACGGCATGTCGAAGTTGCATTTGGTATAAATACATGCTAGAAGCATGTATTTATACCAAATGCAATTTTGACATGACGTGTATAGAGTTTTATGAATTTTTAAAACACAAACCCGATTTATTAAAAAGTTCTTTCTTGATATTTAATAATTTAATTGATATTTTTCTCAATATCAAAATGAATTTTTTAAAGTAATATTATGATTGTTTAAAACGTTGCGTTGTTCATTTTATTTTCTTTTTTTATTGGTTTTGTTTATCATATTTTATAATAAATGTTATAAGGCGTTTCAATTTTAGTGAAACATATAAATGCAATCTGCTTTTTCTTATTATGAAACAATTTCTGATTTGTCCTTTATTTTCTCTAAAAAATATGATCACCGTATGTATACTACATTCTGTAATTATTGCTAAATAGCATTATTATTAACTTATGTTAAATATGTATATATTTGGCAATTACCTAATGCATAAAAAATAGAAAGTATGAAAAGTGCATAAATTTACAATATTCAATCTTTATAAAAATTGAAAATAAATTATTTGTAAGATAAAAGCGAGCAAATAATGAATCTATCCTAATAACAAGCATTTCCGAAAAACAAAAATCGCGTACTTTCCGAATGTATCCTTTATTGTCTAATGAGGCTGAACTCACACGAACCACAAAACGGTGGTTGCTTGTGGACGGTCTGAATTATAATTATATTAATATAGTAACGCATAATCTAACTCAGACACTACTAAACTGAAGTCGGTTTCAAGGGCTGTCGCAACTTGTGGTCGATATCACCCCCAAAATTGTGGTCGTCAGTGGTCGAGCGCAACTCACACAGTGCAACATATCGACCACTAGCCGCCGACAGCGCTGCCTGTCAAACAGCAGTCGGTAACGGATTGCGCATATAAGTGGTTCGCGAGTGGTTGATTTCGACCACAACCCAACTACTACGGTAACCACCATTTTGTGGTCGTGGTGCGGTTCTGTTATAGTTCGTGTGAGTTCAGCCTAAAGTTAAAAAAAATTGAAATACTGTATATGACATGAAAATAATCTTTAATGGTATCGCCTGTATGTATGTAAAAAATTTTAGTTTATATTACTAACAATACAGGGGCGGATCTAACTTTCTGGGGGCCCTGGGCTTGAGATATTATTTTACACTTCTATGTTCTATTGCTTCTTTAATAATTACATACTTTGCATTGTGGTTTAGGCCTCCTAAAAATTGGGACTCTGGACTCAAACCCTCTTAATCCTAACATAGATCCGTCACTGTGACATGGTGATCTTTCTTGACACTTAACATAAGTGTTAAGAAAAACCACCATGAAGACCACTTAAAATTTAGCGCTCTCTATTGTCAATAATATAAACTGAAATCTTGATAAAAATTAAATTCTATCCTGTAGGATTAAAGGATGTGAGATTCTGTCATTAAAGGATATTTCTGTTGAAGTGACCTTTAATGACAGAACTTCAGTACTGAATTTCATAAAAATCTGCTAATTAATTCAAAACTTATTAGTGGGGGGACATACTGAAAAAAATCCCTCTAATAAAGAAATTTACAATTTCATCAATCCATCATTATTCAATTTCATATAGTTTTTACAATATTTGCTATCGAATCTTATCTTTCTAAACTAAGAAGACCCACCCAATTGAAGTCGAAAGTACTGTGCTGCGCTTAAGATACTCAATACTGTACTAAAATAAATATAATTAATTATATATAGTTAAAATAATTAATTTGTTGACCTATATATATATTTATAAAAGTCATCATTTTAAAAAATATTACGAAATTATAATTTTATTTGTAGAGGAAGAAAAACTGAGTAAGGAAAATATAATTTTATATTCGTGGTTTACAAAAACAAATTAAAATTTGATCGAATTCATTTAATTCCATTGAAATACGCTTTAAAACATTTCTCAATAAATTATATCATAGCACAAAACAAAATGCATTTTAAAATTTATTTTTTATTATCTATAAAATTTATCATAATATATTTTAAGTATTGTAATGTATTATTGATGTAATCATAAAATTTTATCTATGCGTTCAATGTATTATAACATTACTGTATTTAAAATATCAAACGTATTAATTTGCAATAATTTAACATTGTAAAGTTGCATTTCGATAGGAATATAAAATAAAATTGAATTTTTCTCGATAACCACTAAATTTTAAACTAAATTTATATGATTGATTATTTGAAATGGAAATATTTCAAATTGTAAATAGATAACTTAAAACATAAACAAAATTTAATCATCACAAGATGCGACGATTAACGATAATTGAAACTTTCAGATCTCTATTTCTACATAGATTATTATTCTATATATGTATAAAAATAAATTTCACTATAAATACATATACATACATTTATACGCGATCATTAATTTAAAATTTCTTATTTTTAAAGCAAAAATTTGCGGAGAACTTACTTTTTGTTTTTCTCTTACGGAAGACGATTCGCTAATTGTAATCTCCCTCTATCGGATTTTACGTCATGCAAAAGTATTATCAGAAATAAAATCTCTAAAAATTATTTATCGCTTCAATAATATTAATATAGAGATAAATTGTTGTGATATAATATGCTTAAATAGACTCAACTGCATTTTGTAAGTATCGGTTAAAATAAAAATCATAATTATTTTAAAAAATAGGATGTAAGGAACTTTGTACTAGTCGCTTTTGTTGTCTTGGTAATAACATGAATTCGTGACGTCATCACACAAACTGTAAAATAACAGCTTATCACCTAGCAAGGATTTTAAAGAAAAGATTTTATCCCTGATATCATCATTATTATTATTTTTAGTGATTTTAAACATTTTATTGACTTATAATATATTGCACGAATTGGTTACTATTTTATTCATTTATATTTTCCTATTGTGTTATATGTTTAATCTATTGCAAAACACGATAAGAAAAAAGATAATATACGATAGAAGAAAATTTGACGATTATTTTCATAAATAACTATTATGCACTATGGAAAGCTATTTAAAGTTAATGAAATACTATAATTAATTATTATCATCAAAATTATCCATTTAATCATAGAAAAAAACTGGACAAATGAAATTATAATACAGTTCATTTTTATAACACCAGATAGCGCTACTCCAATGATTTAAATTCTGTATTACTAAAACAACTTCAGTTATTAAAATAATAATCATAATTAAAAGCACTAATTGATAACAAATATTCTAATCATTTTAAAAATCGATGCAAAATTTTGTCAATGTAATTTTAAAACACTAAACATGATTTTAAAATACATATACAGTATAAGCTCTGTATTATATGAGATAATATGCAAGCATGCTATTGGGCGGTCAATTACTTAAACGAAGCGAATAAAAAAAAATTTAAATTGAAAAATAATTATTAATAAATTTTGCAGGATTAAAATGTTCGATATGTAAGAATTCATATCCAAAATATTCATAGGCTTATCCTATTTAATTTTTTAAAGAATCCTTAAATCTTTAATGAAATCAGATGATAACGTTTGTATTAAAATAATAAATTAATTTTATATGTCCATTAATTTTGTCCCCTTGACATTAAAATCTATATCTTTGTCTGAATCCAGACATGCAATTGCGGCAATAAACAATCAATTAGACAGTATTCATTCGTTATTTGTATCTAGCAAAAACTAAAGCGCTAGACACGATTATTGATTAGAACGTATCTATTGACGAAATGATCAATACATTACAAAACAGAAAAATTATTAGATGCGTACGAATTATTAGATACGTTGATATATAGTATATTTATATATAGTATTTTTAGAGTTCTAAATAAGGTATTAAATTCACTCCTGAAAACTTCTATTATTCAAAAAGAATAACAGGAGTTATAAAATTATTATATTCGTTTTTTATTGATTCCTCAATCAATTATTAAAATGGAATTTTTGTTAAAACAGTGATATTACGGAAAATTAATATGATGTATATGCATTATGAATGTCTCTATTGAATATTTATAGAGATTCGGAATAATAAATAATTTAGGAATGCACTGTACGTGCAGACAATGTATAGCAGAATATTTTTATTCTTTTAGTATATTGTTATGATATTTATTTCCATTAAAATTGAGCATAATGATAATTAATTCACAGTTTATAATTGAATTGATTATAACTAAAATTTCAAAATTTATTCGGAATTTTATGTAATCTGATGATTGAAATAGGTCGAAGTAAAAAATTATTTTTATGCTATTAAAAAAAAAAAATACAGAACTATAAATCGCCTTTATATTAGAAAATTTGTTACTAAAATTTAATGCTATACAATTTCTCATTCTCATCTTTCAATATATATTGTATTTCAAACAAAAGATCAGAAATCGTATTTTCGTATTTTCTATAAATAATTATATACAGTATTAGCTTAAAAGGCCGAAAACGTTTGTTATGTTATGTTAAATGATTAAAAAATTATGTTTTGTTATCTCAACTGCTGTTAGTGCTATATATATATGATTCATATTATGATAAGAGTTCAAGCAGTTTTTTCCTTGGTCAAATAACATAAAAAGGTTAGTACCCATCAGAAACTCCAATAGGTGCTCCCCCCCTACTGTTGATGTCTTTGCTACCCCAAACCACATGATGAGAGTTAGTATCGACACCAACCAATAAATCAGAATGACACTTTTGACAAAATTTCACCAAAGACCCAAACTCAGGCATTGGTGGAAGTTCGTCTTTATCATAAAGGAAATAAACAGAGGAAATAATAAATTCCCTACTAGCACCCCCCTCATCTAGCATCACCCAAACAGTAGTGAGATCCCTTGAACAGTAAGTAATCCCAAACAGGTGAAACATGTATGTTATTCCTAGTGAACACACAAGTCCGAGGACCACTATCAGAAGTACAAGAAGTAAAAGAAAAAACTTACCTTCCTTACAGTGAAGCCCCCGTATTCGGCCTTATAGAGGTATTTTTAATATCAATCGAATGGTTTAAAGTAAAAATAAATAATAAATATTTATTTTCAAATAATATATAATAAAATAACATTCTCATAAAAGTAAATATTTCTAATTACATAGTATAATTAATTTAATTGTTTAGATTTCAGACTGTTGATAATGAATATATTTTATAGTGCAAAATTAAGATAAAGATTAAATGTCTACAGCACTTACAAGTTAGTTGTATAATTTTGAGAATTTTTTCCATTAATTGCGGAAATATACAGGTATATATATAAATTATAAATTGTATATATTTTGCAGAAATCCAATTAATTTCAAATTAAAGTGACTAATGTAAGACAGAAATGTTTAATTGTAATTTGTTGATGTTAATAATTCTTATTTAATAATTTATAACTTAACAAGTTAACATTAATAAAAACTTTTCCATAGATTTATTTGAATATTAAAATCATAAATTTAATTTTATTGTTTTAAAAATAGCGACATAGTCATTATCTACGAACTGTATTAGTTTGACATATATTTATTTCAAATGTCTCTATTTATAGGGTTGGGAAAAATCTTTAGTATATTAAATCTAAATAAGTTTATTGATGACAATATTATACAATATAAGTGCAGTATCATATATAAATCAAAATATATCTAAAAATACTTGTAAAGTTTATTATTTAAGATCTATTAAAAAGTTTATAATGATACTTGAAATAATTAAATTGAATCAAAATTATAATGGACAGATAAAAGTTAATGAAAACATATCAAATTCAGTTTCATAATTAATCTAATAAAAAATATTGTAGATATTTCCATTGCGAACAAAATGCGTCTAAAAGTTGTTTTTGTATAAACTTAATTAAATTTAATGATATAAATAATTTTATACAGAAATGATCTATATTATAATCTGATTATACAATCATTCTATATTATTATTAATATCATTACATATAATATCAAGTTGTATTAATAAAACAATACTTGTTCTGCAAAATTAAATCCTTGCATGTCATATGCTTCTACTAAAATTCCGCTATATTGTATTGATTGGAATGCTTTCGGTGAGTATACTTAAATTAAATATAATTCCGAATATAATTAAAACCGATTATTCTTTTGTATAATCGCAATCGATTTAATCAGATCAATATGCTTTCAAGTAAAAAATAAAAAAGCATTTATTTAAATTCTAGGAATTGTTCATAAATTCGTATTTGATTTTTATGTGAAGATAGGTAGAAATTTTTAATATTCTAACAATATATACAAATCGTAACTTATTTAATAAGTAATTTAAAATTTTAATATTAAAACATCATTAAATAACTAATGCAATTCTTTTTAATTTTTTTTTATTGTTGTCCAATCAGGTACAACGACATGGAAACAAGCAGGTGGCGTTCATTTCTAACTATCACGTGATCAAAGAAGAGCAGACGACGGAAATGAATAGAAGCCTTAGGAAAATTTCCTCTTAATAAAAATGATGAAATGGCGAGTGGCTAGAAGAAACAGCTGTGAAGAGTAAGTATTTTTATTTCCTTTATAAAATAATATATCCTCCTTTATTGCTATTTGCAATAACTTTTACAAATTTAATATTTTATGATTTAGGCATAAGACACATAATATATAAAGTTAAAAAATTCTATATACAGTATATTGAAATGATTTTTTAAACATAATCATAAATATAAAAATATAAATAAAAAGTGAATGAGTTAATATTAATATTTCATCTCAGTAAATGAAAACAGTATTTTAGAAGAAATTATGATTTCATTTTTTATGATTAAGCTATTTTTCCTGTTTATATTATTAATAACTGAAAACAAGGTGAATATAATCCTATTGACATATATGTACATAGTATTAGTTTGAAGTTCGTTAACGTCCAGAACCTTAAAAGGTTATCATTTTATCAAGAAAACTCCCCCTTTGCTTCATTTCATTATATGTTTGATATTATATGTTAAATGTAACAGAATGTATGTCAAATAAAAAAATTCAGATCAAATAAAGAGTTGGATAAATTTTGCAAATTCTCTTGAAAAATTTATCTAAGTCAAATCATTTAAAGCACAAAAATTTGAAAATTTTTATAAAATTAACTAACTTATTCAATTTTATGTGTATTTAGTTTGATATAACTGATTTTTTTAAGATTTAATGATAAAAAATGGTTTGGCATATTTCAAATAAAACAATTATAATTTTTCCATCGTCTGTTTAGTCATGTGGGTGTCCAAGATCATTCACCTTCTCCCACGGATGACTATTGACTGATCAGAAAGATGATCGAATCATTTAATGCTAAAAGCATTCTTTGCAGAAAAATTATCGGCAAAAAACTGTTTAATTTCAATATTTTCCATAGTTCCGAAGTGAAGTCAAGTTTAGATTTGCTAGATAGTATTTTAGCAGAATACGAAAACAATGATAATGAAGAATTGGTAGCTCCACTTAATTCATGGTTAACATCTGCTGAAAATAAGTAAGATATTATACATATATTTAATTTTTTCAATATGTTAAATTTAAAATTATAACGTATTAAATACTTTTATAGAAATGACAGTTTTGCATACTGCCGACAATCCAAAAACCACGATGGTATAATTACTTACCGACATTCTTTACCAAGTGATGTATGTATTGATTTTAAAATACGTTTTAATTTTTATATAAGATTTCTTAAGCTTAAAGTTAATATTTTGTTTAGTCACTACAAAATAATTTAAAATATTTTGACAAATCAGATTGTTGACTATTGACTATAACCTTGACATGTTATAAAAGAAAGGATATCCGTCACTACAATGATATAAGTTAAAGGAAATTTTCTTTTTTCCTCTTAGAAGTTGTTTATGGAATTGATATGATAAAAGCATTCCACCAAACTACTCATTAAACAGCAATTCTCTTTAATTATATTTGTCGCAATCCATCTAAAATCGTGATTTGTAATTTTTCTAGTGGATAACAATTCTCTTTAATTATATTTGTCGCAATCCATCTAAAATCGTGATTTGTAATTTTTCTATTGGATAATGTTTAGGTAATTAATTATAATTTATTTTTAATTATTTTAACGTCAAACTATATAATATGATTGAATTGTTTATATAATTTTTTAAAAGCCATTAAAAATATATAGTACTGTATTTATAAAAAGGCATATCAATGCAGGAATTTGATAAATTTTTCTTATAAAATATAATTGCTATATATCAAAAATGCTTCAGAAAATATAACATCAAACTGAAATATAGACTGTCAAAATTTTTTAATAAATTATTTATTGTTTACTATAAAATTAAATCCCTATGCTAGAAACTTCATTCTAATTACTATATTTGTTTTGTTGTGCCATCTCCCGTTTCTTGCATAATGATTCCTTCAGTTATCCTTCTAATTGAATATAAAATACAATATTCACATAACATTTACGGCACTATATAAATATTTTGAAGTTACTGTGGGGTAAAAATATTACATATTGTATTTTATGTGATAGTGGACATAGGAGTTTGGTAAATTATTCTGTTTAAATTTTAATATTCATCAAGACACATTTTCATCATGTCTGTTCATATGCTTGTAAAGGGAAATGGGTATTGCTAGACATATGCTTGCTTTTAATAATAGTATCCAAACAAAAACACAATTTAAATTTATCTTAAAATGCATGTATCTAAGAATTATATGTAACTTTTGTTCTTTAATCAACGAATTCTTTTAAATATTTTATTAAAAATAATAATTTCTTGGATAATTGATTTTTCCGAGAATTCCCCATATATGAGACATTCCGGACATAGTGAGTGTAAAGCTTTATCGGATAGTGTTAAGTACAGTATTTCAAAATATCATTTATGGAATATAATTTAATTCTCAGTCTTATGTTTACAAATTACATATACAGTACAGTACTGTATAAATTCTTTATCATAACTTTTTATCTGACAATTCTTTCAGAATTAGTTTTAAAAAATTTTGAATTGAATTTCAGATCATACTCCTTATTTTTCAGGGAGTCCAATCTGCTAATTTCTCTTTTAAACACATCAGAAACACATCAGAATAATTTCTTGGATAATTGATTTTTCCGAGAATTCCCCATATATGAGACATTCCGGACATAGTGAGTGTAAAGCTTTATCGGATAGTGTTAAGTACAGTATTTCAAAATATCACTTATGGAATATAATTTAATTCTCAGTCTTATGTTTACAAATTACATATACAGTACAGTACTGTATAAATTCTTTATCATAACTTTTTATCTGACAATTCTTTCAAAATTAGTTTTAAAAAATTTTGAATTGAATTTCAGATCATATTCCTTATTTTTCAGGGAGTCCAATCCGCTAATTTCTCTTTTAAACACATCAATGTATCTTATCATAGATCTACTTTGTTTGTGATGTCCTCTTAAAAAGAATACCACTTATTATTCACCTTATATCCTTCATCTAGATTCCACAACATTAAACATCAAATAACCCAGCAGCGTACCCAGAGGGGACGAGAGGGACAGTCCGCCCCGGACACCAAGCTGTATGGGGAGACAAGAGCATAGAATATTATTACTATTCATCAGATATTTGTATAAAAATTTTTGTATCATTTTAAGTTCTTAAAAATTATTTAATATCGTTGATAATCGTAAATAATTCTTTTAAATTTAATGCTAAATATGACATTCATATACAATATGTAGATAGTTAATTCAAATTCAAAACGCGCGAATTTTGTTCAGTTACTTTTGTATTATTGCAACGTCAAAGGTAGAGGATGTATAACATTTTGATTTACAGTTAGAGTGGATGAAGTGCAGGGCCAGCTTAACTCGGTAAGCAGACGAGACACCGCATCGGGCTGCCTTCGAAAGGAGGGCGCCAAAATTATCATTTTCTCAATATTGTAAGGACGCTGAGTAGATGTTACGTGAAAGCTGCATCGGGGCGCCGAGACCCCTAGAGCCGGTACTGATGAAGTAGTGTGATATTAAGACAGAAACACGCGTGATCTTGATTGAAAACAACCAATAAACTTTAAAATTTTAAATTTTAAAATAGTTTTGTTTTAAAGCCAATCAAAGCAATGCGAAGACCAACGAACTATTTGTATATCAGTGGCTTCTAGTGAAAGAAATTTTTCTAAATTAAAATTAATAAAAAGTTACTTGCGGTCCAAAGGTAAATAGTAGTGTGATATTAAGACAGAAACACGCGTGATCTTGATTGAAAACAACCAATAAACTTAACTATTTTAAAATTTAAAATTTTATTGTTTTAAAGCCAATCAAAGCAATGCGAAGACCAACGAACTATTTGTGTATCAGTGGCTTCTAGTGAAAGAAATTTTTCTAAATTAAAATTAACAAAAAGTTACTTGCGGTCCAAAGGTAATTATGTCAGCAAGATAAACACTGACAAAGTTATTGAGCATTTCGTAAATATTAAGTGCCGAGAATGTAAAATAAAATAGAGTAGAAATGAAAGTTTGATGTGTTTTTTGGAGGGGGAGAGGGGCCAAAAATGCCGCCCCGGTATCAAAGATTCTAGGTACGCCGCTGAAATAACCTAATAAAATAAATGAAAACTATTTTTCTCAAATTTTTTTTTATTGTTTTCTCCGAGTGTAACTTCCTATTCTTTTTTTTTAATATGCTTTTCGATGGTAGACTATAACAATCATTTTCATTGCTATCAGTTTTACTTCATCAATGTGTATGTAATCTTACATCTTCCTGAAATCTTTCTTTAGTATGTTTATAATTATGGGATTTAATCAGTATTTAATGTTGATTCAAAATTCGAAGTGCTGTCCGTTATCGTATCGTAATAGAAATACCTTGTTACTGACCGTTTTATAGGAAATAATAAACAATAACTATATGAAAACATTTGCCAATTTCAAGATATTAAATGCAATTAACTTAGTTATTAGTTAATAAATACAGTAAGATCCCGCTTAACGCTGTTTCGATATAACACGGTTTTTTCGAATTCTATATTTTTATTTTATTATTTTTATTTAGGATATTTTTATTGATTCACTTTGGCGTGGTTTTTCAAACTATTATTCTTATATAAATTCGAAATCGCAGGAATTTGTTGAATTGATACTCTTATACCGTCTCACAGTGCGTTTGATATCAATGCAGTACAGTACATACGAAAGTCTGCTGCGGTCAGAGTTCATATTTATGATCAGTCATCAATGTTATTTAAAGTAATAAAAATAACAATTATCCCATTTTAATTTTAACCTGAATGCTGACAGTTTAAACTACAGTTTTTTGAAGTTAGAACGTTTTAGTTTTAACCTGAATGCTGACAGTTTAAACTATAGTTTTTTGAAGTTAGAACGTTTTTTTATCAATATTTTTCGTTGTTTGTAATTTACTGCAATCTGATTACTGCTTTTTGTTCTTAAAACTTTTTATTTTCTAATTTTAAGAATTTTTTCATAAATGATTTAGGAATATAAATCGATATTAGCAATAAAAAAATGTCTATAATTAATGTAATACATGTTACAAAATAAAATAAAAAAATGCTATGTATATATATATTTTTTTACTGTCCTGTTTCACCTATCCTCATTATTTACATGTTAAAATGACCTCGTTTAACGCTATTTCATTTAGTTCCTTGTTTCCTTGAAACATATGTCGTTTAATCAAGATAACAGCTTTTAATACATAAATGCCAAATACTTTGAAAATTTATTACCTATATACTAAATGTTTGAATTTTTAAAAAATCTTCTATTCGATATTACCCTAGCCCACATTATCTTGCCTGTTTTAACAGCATAATACAATCATTTTAATGAATAATATTTATGCAATATAATCAATAAATGTTAAGTGGTTCTGTAACTAGCTTTTCTTATGATGATTTTAAATCTATATAAAATAAGGGGGAGAAAGGCGGAAAAGGGAACATTGAAAATTTGGTCTGACAGGTATTCTATTCAATATTTAGAATTGAATCAGCATTGATAATAGTGGCCACGGTTCCATATAAACTGATTGCATTACCAAAGTAATCAATCTGTTGATTACTTTCGTAATGCAATCAGTTTATATAGTTGTCATTTCGATATAGTCGTAATGCAATCAGTTTATATAGTTGTCATTTCGATATAGTCGTAGTCGATATAGTTAGTATAGTTGTCATTTCGATGAATTATGATCACAATTAAATGTGATCATAATTCATCGAAAATGACACTAATTCAATATTTAGAATTGAATCAGCATTGATAATAGTGGCCACGGTTCCATATAAACTGACTGCATTACCAAAGTAATCAATCTGTTTCACATTTAATTGTACCGTATTAATAACACTATTATTAATACGGTACAATTAAATGTGATCATAATTCATCGAAAATGACACTGGTTGCGTCATTCTAACATTGTATATTTAATGAAGGAATTTTATAATATTGCACCATTTTGTGTGTAATAGAAATTATATTAATGCTTTTAATTGTACAAATATCTATTTTAATGAAATATAGTTTATGTTAAAAAAAAATACGTAATTGTTGCTTTAATGGAACAATTACACATATTGAATGGAGCTTACCCAAGGGATGGTTAGTGGGAGGATGTTAATGATAAATTTGCTGCCTGTGCATTCAATTAAATAAAATTTGTCGATAAGTATTAATTTTCAATTGAATATATAAAAAATTATAATATGACGACGACAATTATTTCTTTTATATAAAAATATAAAGATTTTTGAACGTTATTTTTCATTGAATAATCAATAAAAATTTTTAGAAAACTCTTCATATAATTCGTGATTTTCTTATATCATTTAATTAAAATCAAGACTTTTTCAGGAATTATCCATTTTTATTGTTCATTCTAAATAGTAAGTAAACTAGGATCACTCTGATATATTATTATTTATTGGAAACCGAAAATATTTTATATTTTCTAAATTTTTAATATTAACATAATACTATATAAAATTTAAAAAGGTAACATATAAATAACTGTATAAATATAAAATATATAATAAAATAAATGTAAAATTTCTTTGCTATATCTTATATCATTTAATTAAAATCAAGACTTTTTCAGGAATTATCCATTTTTATTGTTCAGTCTAAATAGTAAGTAAACTAGGATCATTCCGATATATTATTATTTATTGGAAACCGAAAATATCTTAACATAGTTATCAATTACAATTTTCTTAATATTTTGACTCCTACATGTTAGCGAACTACTGGAATTTTGTTTTAGATCTTACGTGCTATTGTCCGAAGACTTTTAGTGATCAGTTATTCAGATTTAAGAGGGTTTAGCGATAGGAAGTGATATTTATTGATAATTAACAATTATCGATCATGTTATCAGTGAAGAATATAGTCTTTATCTTTCAGAATGAAAATAATTCAATTACTATATTGATGTTACTGATTAGTATTAATTTTTTCTTATATACTGTAGAAATATACGTTAGACTCTTAGCTGATTTATTAAATTTTGCCAAATGGTTAAAATTCACCAAATTTACATATGAAGGAAATGAAGACGTGGAATGTGTTACTGATTAGTATTAATTTTTTCTTATATACTGTAGAAATATACGTTAGACTCTTAGTTGATTTATTAAATTTTGCCAAATGGTTAAAATTCACCAAATTTACATGTGAAGGAAATGAAGACGTGGAATTTAATGAAAAAGCATGATACTGGATTAAAGTATCTATAATGGAATAAAGTTACTCTGTCCTATGGAATATGATTTCTATTTTATAGTGATTCTCTATCACATTTTTGAAAAGTTCAGACATTTTATGACGCATATCTTCCATGCATCACATATGCAAAATTACCATTCAAGTTCTGTAAACTAAATGGAAAACTCAAATATTATATATAAGATCAAATACTATGATAATGCAACAGCGATTTATAACCTTTGATTTAAAGCAGCGCTTCTTAAACAAGTTAATGCGGAAAATCGACAATATTTTTTGTGTTAGAGACCAGTATACGATTGTCAACTTGCTTTAAGAAATAAGATTAGCTCTACATCTATGTTAAAAGATATGCTTGACACTATATTCCATACAGCATGACGTCATTCGGAATATGTATTACTCAGGTATTACTATAAAACAGTATTGGCTCTAGAGCTTTTAGCAACCAGAGCGAAAATTTTTGTTGCGCTCTCTCAAGTCTTCAATTTTGATGATGAGCGTTTTGTTATATATTGACTATATATATATATATACGTATCTTTGATAGAAATAGGAGAAAATAGAAATGCTTGGCGGGCCGCATAAACATGTTTAACGGGCCGCGTGTTGCTCATCCCTGTCATAAATTATTTATCAAATACACCAACACTACTTAGTGCTTAATGTATAGAATCATAAATAGATCCCATAGACAATATTAGAAGGGAAGTTAATAAAATATGCAATCACCAGAAGTTCCATCTTTTATCTGTCATTGCAAGCAAATTTATAATGACACTCCTAGAGTGTTTAGCTTTATTAAGTGGCATAAACCTATTTTGAAAATTAAACTATTCATTGAGAAGTACACAATCCCAACTTATAAGTTAGAGAGAGTAAATCAGTTTATCAAAGCCAAGAATAGTGGATACCCTCACATCATCACTAGCTTGCTAGAGTTTAAGCATAAACATGAAACATTAGCCTATACCCAAATGACATCCTAATTATAATGGACTTCAATACTTCCATTCAAATCTTTGGAATCTGGAGTCTTGGAACTCTGAAATTTACTCTATCATTCATCCACCACACTAGCAGAATTCAAAATGATTTGCAAAAATGCCTACTACAAGTATGACAGAAGATACTTATGCAGAAGTAGAAGCATCCCTATGGATTCCTCTTGTTGGTGACATGTTAGCTAAAATCTTAGAAAGTGAAAAGCCACTAACTTCTCTGTCAAAGGTTCCATTAAGTTCTACATCAGGGGTGTCCAACCTTTTGGCTTCCTTAGGCCACATATTGAAAAAATAAATTGTTTCAGGCCATATATAAAATATATTAATTCTAACGATAGTTGTTAAGCAAAAAGTTAATAAATAATGTATAATATGATATCCACCATGACAAATAAGCAAAAATATCATAGCATAATAATCTTTGACTTCTTTTTGTTCAGAAATTTTAAAATCATTGAGCAGTCAAGAAGTTTTAATCACTGAAGTAAGAAATATTTTAGAAAACGGAAATAGGAAATGTAGATAGGTATTTAAATAATAAAAACTTCATTAACTTCATTAAATACATAAAAATCTCAATGTTTTAAGGAAACTTACGATTTTACGTTGGGCCACATTCATTATAGCGCTGGGATGCATGTGGCCCATGGGTTGGACAGTCCTATTCTACATCAAAGATGTTTTTATTATTGTTAAGAATAAGAAAGTAACCAATGACTTACTTCCAGCATCAATAGCAATCCATATGTGGTTACAGTTTGAACAATTGGATAAGGAAACAGGTCCATATTTTGGACTTGTTTATCACAAATAAGACTAACTTATTTTCCATCTCTATATTCAGGAAATCCAGGAACTAGTTCACTCTTATTCATGAACATTTCAGCAATGCAGCAAAGTACAAGAATGCTACATCTCTACATTCACATGGTAAGGTTATAAGCTTTGTCCAGGGCAGCAGATAATAAGAGAATTCTCAAGAATGTTTTCTTAGCCCACAGATACCAGAGGAGTAAATTTGATAGCCTTACCCATAAAAATCTGAAACAATCATTTAAAAAATTGCAATGTGATTGGCACTTCTATGAAGTAGGAAAGTTCTGGCAAAGCAATTTTTATCCATCCCAAGGCATCCAATGTATTGCAAGATTATTAGCAAAGTATGTAGGAATTATGCTTGCTATGTCTCCAAAAAAGGTTATAGTTTTCCAACAGATCCATAATAAAATGGAGCCTAGGCCTAACATTGAGAGGTGCAAGGTAAATAAAATACTGCTAATCAATATAATGTTTGGCATGGTTAGCCACTATATAGGAATAACAAGAACACTTCTGAAAGCATTTATGATGTAAAAAATAATAAGAAAACATAGTTCTAGAATAAGCAGCCTACTCTAGGAAAACATAGTTCTAACAGAAACAACCTACTCTAAAGACTTGATAATTAAATAGGATGATTCTAAAGTCACTAATTCTTTCATGTTCTATTGAGTGGCAATCAAACTTCTGCAAAGTCTAAAATATTTATCTTCATTGCCAGAATGAAAGCCTGATTAATTTCAAAGACAAGAATTCTATCCCCAATGTCTGGAAATTCTTGATTAATCTATGCACTAATGATTTGAAATTCCAAAAATTTTGACATTAGTAATTATCATCGCATTACCTCTGTTATTTTTATTGCACAGCATTTTATTATTTCAAATGTACAACCTGTTTTGTCTTTTCCTTCTGTAGCTTTTGACAATTGGGAGCTCACATTATAATTTATGCTTATTTACACAAATGTTCTGCTCTCTTTTCTGTCAATATTTACTTTCTCTAAAGAGGAGCAGTTCAACCTGAAAGTGTTCATTCATCTGTAATTTTCTTTTAAAATCCAATAAGTTAATCGAATCTGTCATATTATTACACTGCTCAGTACTTTTAACTTATAAAGCTTCAGCTAGTAAGTTTCTTTCTTCCAATAAGCTAGTCAAGATTTTGTTTTATATTTATATAGTATGTTTCAATAGATGAATTTACATAATACAGTCAGTAAGAAAGCTTGTTATATAGTCATTTGCTTATAAGGTTACTCCATGTATGAAGAAAAGTCCCTGCTGACTTAACAGGAATTATATATACACTCATCCCTTGATTTACACAGTAGATACGTTCCTCGAAAAATAGTGCAAACCGAAACCGTGTAAAACAAGATGCAGAATTCATACAAAACAGAAGGATATGTTCAATTAAACTGTAAACCATGTAAATCAATCTAAAGAAGATAAAGAAAAGTCGAGGATATGTTCTTTATAACAGTGTAAAATGAGATAAGGATTAAAGGAAAAAAGGGGATTGATTCATTAATTTTTTACAGACAATTTAATGCTTGTACTTTCTCAGTTTATTTTTGAAAATGAAAACATAAACATTAATTAACATCAATACAGTACAAAAAAAAAATTAACAATATTCTGTACAAATAAAAACAATAAAAGAATTCAAACAAAAATAGGCGAGCTGGGGTAATTTCGTCATACCCCTGTTAACTTTCCTTAGTTTATGCATGTTCGTTCCTGTATGTGTTTGTGTTTCTGAGAAAAAGGCATTGCCCAACTTGCCCCATTGCTCAACTAGCCCCGCTCTACCCTACCATGCAAATCGAGGGTTAGGTGTAATTTGTTACCATCTATATAGACAGGCATTAAATATATAATCACTTATATGGTCAATTTGAGTTCATGGCAAAGAAATTTCGACAGCCATTTTCTGAAGTAATATCAAAATTCCCTAATGCAAAATGTTGTTTATTTTTTCATGTGTACCTAAAGATGGACATTATTGCTTTGTTTCATTCTGAAACTGTTGAGGAGAAGAAAAATGCGATACTCACTTTGCAACAGAGGGACAACTGTAGTGTCATCCCTCTGTTGCAAATCAGTGGTTGCAACTGACAAACCCCTCTGGTTACAAGTGAGAAATAAAGTATGGTGGTCTTGTAAAGTCCCCATATCTTATTTCCCTGTTTTGGTTATTCTCCCAGTAAATCATCCATTTTCTTGAAACACTGAATAACTACTGTAATACAGTATTGAAAACAAGAAACAACAATACAGTATCTACAAATGTCATTTTCATATCAAATTTTATTATTGTACTTGATTAAGCAAATTAAAACACTTAACAAAGTTTATTAACATAAACAATCATCACTTCTTCTATTTGAAATACAGTATCTTTGGTTTAAATTTTTTCACACTAATGCATGCACTGTATTTCTTGCTCCCATCTTGCTCCTATAAATAGCACAGTGTGGAATTTTCAAATTTCCAATAAAGGTATTGTAATTCTCAAAATATTTTCATTAGTATGAATAAAAGTTCAAGTAACTACTATAATACTAATGTTTGTTTCTATATTTTGATTAATTAGCACCTTGCATGTTGTCAGATCTGGTGATTTTTAATATTTTTTTGATAAAAAAATATTATATAGTTTAACCCTTTACACTCCGTTGTCAATACGTACTTGACAGGCCGATGACCTGTTACAACTCCGTTGTCAATAACGTATTGATTGACAGGGTCTGGTGCCCTTATTTTTATTTATATTGAAAAATAAATTTTCAAAATATCATTTTCTGTCATATTTTTCATTGTTTTATCATAGTAACCAAAATTTTGGTAAAATTTGGATTTTTAATTAATTTTTTAATCGTTTTATAATTGGATTTACTAATATAAGCGCCATCTTTGGACCGCCAAAAATTCAAGAACAGATTGTCCGACTTGCTCTATCATGTTCCACATTTCCTTCAGATTTTATCCTTACTTCTTTTTTACAGATATCTTGATCCAATAAATTAAAATTTGGGAAAGTTTGGCCCCTTGTAAATAATATGATTTTACTGCTTTTTCACACATAAAATTCAATAAATTAGTTTTATTTAAATATTTATAAATTTTAACTTATCAGAGAAACAAAGCGACCTATACCATGCTTGGCAGAAGTCGGCGTCCTAGATTGTGGTGGAAAATATTTACCGGTTTTTCAAATCAGCTGATTGTTTGTTTATAATAGTTATATTTTAAAAATAACACAAAAATTGAAACAATAAAGTAATTTTTGTGTTATCTCTAGTCGAAATAAGTAATTAGTTGACCAGGGGTGTATAATTACTATCAATAGCATCCATCCAAGTCAACTACACGACCTTAGGCTGTGGATTGTAATATAAAAAAAATATTAATGTATTACAATAATATTCAGTGCAGTTAATATTGTATATTGCTTATACTAATAATATATTTTATGGTATATGCATACATATTTAGCTACTCTTTGTTAAACTTTTATGAATAAAAGTTTTAAAAACTTAAAATGTAATCATAATATGGAATCATTCATATCCCATTAATTTAAACTGAGATGGAAATTTCTGCCTAACTTGAGTTACTCTTTCCTTATCAATGCATAAAGCATGTTCTTTATTACTTAACTCTTTTTCCATTCCCTTTCGAAGTTCAACCAGTTTTGCCAAAGTTTGTTCAGCATTTATAATCTGTTTCTTTAATAGGTCTATACTTTCAGTAATTTGCTGTATTTCTTTGATTAAACTAAAAGTAAGATTGTAATTAGTATAAAAATTTGTTTCATAAATTATTTTATTAAGAAAGTAAATTAATTAAAGTAGCGAAGTTAGTTAATTAGTCCAACTCAAATTATTTAAATTAATTAAGTAATTCAAATTATGATGAAATGCACTAAAGTAAGATATAAGTTTCAACAGTGAAAAAGACTATTTATATTTTTAATTTAATATATATGTTATATATATTTAATATCAACATATTTTTTCATTTTTTATTTACTATTGATATATTAATATTGATTATTAATAATAATATATTCCATATCATTTCATAATTGTCTACTTACAACATAATTAGATTTCACCAAATAATATTTTATTTCTTCAATGGAAAAAGAAACAAAATATTGTAATGGAAATTTTTTCTAAAGATATAATTTCAATATTTAAAATACATGATGATATATAATTTTTTAAACAAATATAGTATTGAAATTTCTTTTATTCTAGAGTTCTTATCCATAAAATATTAAAAAGTCATGCAATTTATAAATTAATATTTATATATTGCATGGCTTTATATTTAGCAAGATATAGACCAAAGTGAAAACAGAATCAAACTCAAAACAAAACTAAGCAGGTATGTTACTAATAAGAACTTAACATGCAAAATTAATTAATTAGACAATTTTATATTCTTTTACAGACATTGATTTCCATTGGAATATCATCATTACTACTGAAAATATTATTGTTAAAATTTTTGATTATATAATAATGCAAAGGCAACTCTGAATTCCAGAAAATATGATATTATAATTAAGGAATAAGTTTAAGAAAATTTATTCTAGAAGAAAAATGAAATTTTGATATTTAGAAGAGATCAAAGAATCTAAAAATCTGTGCTTTAACTGAATATAAACAAAGAAAATTATTACTTTAACTAGAGAATAGAAAAATAAAAATCAGCTGAAAAATAAAAATAAGGTGAACATTGGTTTACAAGTCCCCAATATAAGAGATTCCAATTCAATTTTATGAAAAATTTATAACAAGCAATAGTTTCGAACTCAAGTAAGGCACTCCTTGTTAAGAAAAAGTAATATATAAAGAGTGAAAATGATTACAGAGATTTTACACATGTATTTTTCATAAAACAGTTCCAAATTTTTAAATATTTTATATACATTTATTTAAAATTTGAGTGTTGTTTTATTTTAAATATGGGATGCATTCTGCCAATTTGAATATAATAGACAATCATTTTGGATTCATCATGCTAAATGGTTTCAATTTTTTGTCCATAAAACCAAAGTTGAATCCAGGTTCCAATCCTCAAAATTTATATGAAAGGTCCTAGTTCATCTGTTAGTTTTCTACAATCCAGTTCATTTCTCCAGTATCAATCAGATGGCTGTGTGATATAGCATTGCCTTACAATCTGAAGTTTCAGATTTAATTCTGGATCTGATATCCATATTTTTTCAGGTGGATCCCAGCTCATTGAATTAAATCCTTCAACTGATATTCCATTTTACTATGAATGTGAGTGGTGCATGATTAGTATTGATGTACTCCACTGTTTTGTTGAGATATAGACAGACATCAGAACAGTTAGATTAATTTTTAAGCCAGCTTATTGCATATGGAATACACTATAATTGGCAATAGTCACTTTTAGAACCTATCACAGGTTGGTCAACATCTATAATGAGGCTAATTGGAAGGTTGAAGGATGAGGTTCAATGGCTGAGATTGAATGTCCTTCTGAAAATCTGGTATTGTGAGATCCAAATTTGAACCCAGATTCTCCAAAGTAGTAAGCAAGTGCTTTACTATACAGCCATCCAGCTGGTAGCAGTAGAATGGAAAGCAGCATAAAATAAGAGAGAAAAGATATTATATCAATGGTTTTTGATAATGTTCTGAATAACTTATTATGACTATTATTTTCATGCAAAGAATACTTTGTTGAATTAAATAAACAATAGTCAATATCAACTTTTATTGAGGGCATTTTTTCTTTCTTTCTAATTTTTACATTGCTTTCCAATCAGAGATTACTAAATGTGGAAGCTATTTCAGGACCTATTGCAGGCTGCTCACATTGTGATTGGATTGGCCAACAGATCTTCAAGGTGAAATATGGAAGTATGGGACCCAGAACTGAACCCATATCATTCAACTTACAATCATTTGACTTATGATAATCTGATCTCATGATTGCCCTTATAATATTCTGAACTTGACTATTTTCATAGTATATTGGCTAGAAATACTTCTTTGCTTTATTTGGCTGCTTAGTAAAGCAATCATTTACACTTTAGGAATCCAGTTTTAATTCTGGATGAATTTACATCTTGGAGTCCAGGTACAATTCTGGATTATCTTATCACTTTGGACAATCTGGATGATTTTATCAATCTTGAAGGATTCTATTGTCTATTATTACTATTAAATTTATTATCATTATGGATCATTTTCATCTTACAGTTTTTCAACCAGCGATGGAGTTATCAAATGATGACTCCAAGTTACTTACAATAGGGTTATAACCTCATCATAAATAGAGGACTACCTGTGTTTACTATGGAAAATTGCCTTTTTTCTTTAAGAAAATTGCTTTTTAGGTTGCATTATGAAAATTAACAATAATGTAATTTTGCCATAGTTTATGTTAGAAAATGGTATAATTGGATATTTCAATAAAAAATGAATATCATTTTTGGAGTTTAGGAATACATTATAATTTTTTGCATTTAAATACATAGTAATTTACTCCTCAATTTACAAGAATTTGAATAACAAGCATTTTCCAGGAATGCTTTATCCTCATAAACGGGTTCATCTATACAGGTATTCCTTAACTTAAACAAATAATTGGGACTGAAGGTTTTACATAACTTGAATTTTGCAAAGTTGGAAAAATGATTTTTTAACAAAAATTCTGAAGAAGAAACTACTGGAGCTAGTGGACTATTGTAATTGCATTATATTGATACCATGTTATGGCACCATATTGCTCTCTGAGTGTAAGAAAGACAATGTTGCATAATATAATATCTTACCAGTAATATGATATTTAAAATCAACAAACAACATATCAAACATAAATAAATAAAATAACATGACCTTTTAAATGGTTGTAAACCAACATGATCATACTTATATGTTGTAATATTAATAAATTTTTGTTTTATATCTCAAAAAATGAAAAAAAATTTCAAAATTTTTATGCAAGTTCAGATTTACAGAGATCATAATCTTTCTTACATAAATTGGAAAATATCTGTATATTATAACATTTTTTAAGTGTAATAATAATGGTGGGATGACTTCTACACTGGATAATTTATATTATCCACAAAGTTGTGGGAAATCTCCAGGTCAAGTTTATTCCTGAGGAGTTAAATTGTGTGAAAGTCTTTGCAGAATAGACAGACACACAACATTACCTGTTAAGCCCTATTGTGGTAAATGGTATGTTGCGGGGTGAGGACAGGAGATGAGGCTGATGTGAACAATGCAGAAAGAGACTACGGTCAAAAAATAACTATAACTTCCTTTATTTGTGAGAGATTTCTACTTACAGATTTTCCCAAAAATAGTGGCAGAGGAAATACCTTGTGTTGTTATAAGTCTCTTCTAATTAGATATTTAACTATGAGTCCTTCACAGTCTTAGGATGGAATGAATTCTTCACCATTTAATGATCAGAGAAGGCCTTTCATTATCAGTTGATGGAAAACAAAACAGCAGAGTATTCACGATCCAAATCTTTTTCTCAGCAGATATACTGGTGGATTGGGTTCTTCTTACTTGATTGGAAATCTGATAACAGAACGACTTGCTCAGTCTAGGTCTGCCTTCCTGGATTCGCCTCTGGTGCTTGTCCATCTCACAACTCCAAAACAAGGTCTTATATGTTAAATACTGGACAGAAAACTGCCCTCTCTCATTGGTTTTTTTCGGAGAAAGACATTTGTTTTATCTTTCAATTGATGACTTTTCATTAAATTCATATAATACCCTTGTGTAATAATATCTTTCTTGCTATCATGTTATCCTTTGTTTAAAATTTGTTTTTAACTTAAATTAAAAGAAACATGAGTCTACAAGCTGGAAAAACACAATATTATCATATTTCTATCACTGTGTTGCTTTCCCCCTCCAAATTTCTCTCTCTCCTTTTTTTTTAAGAGTGGGGGAAAGTCACATTACATCCAACTCGAATTCCTATTCCTCACATATATATTACATTACTGTTTATATTAATTCTGTATAACTAAATTATATTAGTTTATCTATTACTAAACCAATTATTAAGGCTAAAAAACAATATTATAAAAAATATAAATAAAAAGTTTATAAAACTTTTTTATTTATATTTTTTATATATTAAGAAATTTTTACAGAAATGCAAAGTAAAATATAAAAGAATACTCACACAATATATGCTTGCAAATAATGTGAGAGTATTCTATTACACTTTTAATTTACATATAAATATTTGACACTATATCAGGAGTCCTTAAACTACAGCCTCACAAATGAATTTAATATGGCTAACAAACAATTTATTTAATTATTTTATTTTTTCATAAAAAGTAACACATGTTTGTTTTTACAACTGTACCATTTTAGTCTATTTCTAAAGGAAAAACAGGCTTATAAGATCACTATTTGTCTATACTTCTTTTGAACTAATTAATAAATTTTCATGGAATTTAATAGCAATGTTTTACCACTAAAGGTCATCTTTTTGCCACATTGTTTAATCCTACAGGAGTGCATTTTATTTTTATCAAAAGTTTATTTTATATTATTGACAACAGATGGTACTAAATGTTAACAGTGGTGGAGTAACATGGTTTATTTGCATTGCTTAACACTTAATGCCATCTATTATCAATAATATAAAATAAAGTTTTCGATAAAAATCAAATGAAATCCTGTATGATTAAATGATCCCAAATGATTAAATAATGTGGCATCAAGATGACCTTTAATGGCAAAACATCATTGTCAAATTTCATGAAAATCTATTAATTAGTTCAAAAGTTATAAGTATAGATACATAGGTATGATGGTGATCTTGTAATCTTCCTTTTCCTTCCAAATTCATTCTTTTTCAAATTAAATACTTATTATATACTGTATATACAAGATCACTAAAATGTATGGAAATGGCTAAATATTTTGAAAACAATTTATTGGAATTCTTTGAAATTTGTCACCAGGTTACGAGTGTTTATATCTTGCTATTTGTATTTTTTCAACTTTATATCATCATTTGTTTGAGATCCAAGACAAATTTCACTTTTTTTAAAAGGGCACTAGGGGTCAATTTGACAATGAAATGAGCATTTCATTCTGAATTCAGTGATATAGCATATACTTACCTTATCTTTAAGGAAAACCTCAAAACGACTCATGTTGACTTCACTGTGATGTTGCTTCTTCATAGTGATAGTTCATTTGCTGCGATCACTGCTAATGCTTCAGAGTGGCTGGATTGTCAGTCAGCAATGGAAGTTGCTTAGCAATGGGACACTGTTCTGTAAGAAATATTATCCATTTTTCCTCAATGACAATTTAATATCTGAGAGATATCTACAACTTTTGCAACAAGTTATATCCCGACTAAGGCAAATCTTCCCAAACTACTACAATCGAGATCTGCTAGCAGACACCCCATGGATCTAACAAGATGAAGCATTGCCCCATTTTGGACATCAAGTATGTCAGTATTTAGGCAAAACTTTTCCTGGTAGATGACTAAGATGAAGAGGAACAATCAAATGGCTCCTTTAATTACCTAATTTAAGTCTGCTTGACTTTTTCTTGTGGGGTCATATAAAAAATCAGATGTATGTTAACAGAACAATGCATACAGAGGAGTTGCAGGAATGAATAAGGAACAAAACTGCCAGTATTTCACCAAACATTTTGATTGATTTGTTGCAAAACCTTGTTCAATGTGTTCATTATTGCTAGAAAGTAAACAGACAGCATTTTGAGCATTTATTGTAATCTTTGAATTTTTTTGATAATATAGTAATGTTGAATGTTAACTACTGTTGTCTTTATTATCATTTCCAAAATTAAGATTTGAATATCTTATTAATGTTTTTGCAATGTCTTTTGTAGAACAGTGTCCCATTACTAGCTGACAATCTGGCCACATGGAAGCATTAGCAGTGATCACAGTGAATGAACCAACACTATGAAGAAGTGATGTCATGGTAAAGTCAACATGGGTCTTTTTAAGTTTTTCTTAAAGATAAATATGCATGTGGTATATCGCTGAATTCAGGATGAAATACTCATTTCAAACATGGCTGAACTGACCCCTAGTGCCCTTTAAAAAAAGTGAAATTTGTCTTGGATCTGAAAAATAAATGATGATATAAAGTTGAAAAAATGCAGATTGCAAGACAAACATTCCTAACTTGATGCCAAATTTCAAAGAATTCCAATAAACTGTTTTCAAAATATTTAGCCGTTTCCATATACAGTATTTTAGCAACCCTATATATGTTATATTTTTAGCCATTTTCCAGAATATAAGAAGACTTATGAGATACCATGCCTTCTGTCCAGCTGTTGCCTGTGTGTTCCTTATTACACTTTTGAAATGATCAATGTACGAGTATTTTCATGAAATTTCAACAGTAAAGATAATCTTGATGCTGCATCGTTTAACTCTCTTATTTCAATTATTTGAAAATGGAAAATGTTCAACTTGGATAACTCTTTAATAACATTTAAACTATGTGATTAAATTTTATAAAATTTAATGCAGTTAGGCTATTAAAGTTGAATTTGAAGTTAGATTAATTAATTTTGTAGATTCATTCATTTAAAAATGGCAGATATTTAGTCTTCTGATATTTCCTGTAATAACTATGGAATTATTTAATAGACTTTTATCACATTCAATATATAGATTATACCATTAAACCTAAGTACAGTAAAGTACAAACATGTATGATATATATTTTAATCCCTTATTTTTAACCATAAAGTATGCAATTATTCAGAATTATTTCTTTCTGCATGTTTAATGCATGTTTTATATTGGAATGATTTTTCCAGAATTGCTTGTTATTTTTAGAATGTAAGCAAGATTATTTCAATTCTTTTCCCCAATCTCATTTCAATAAGTAAGGATATATAAAAATTTTGCGAGACAAAAACTTTTTAGAATGTAAGCAAGATTATTTCAATTCTTTTCCCCAATCTCATTTCAATAAGTAAAGATATATAAAAATTTTGCGAGACAAAAATACATTTATATTTTAATTATTAAATAAATCTGTCAATTCCATTCTTTTATATATTGTGCTAAATTTTAAAAAAGATATTAAAATCAGTATGTTTTAGCCTACATTCCAAAAGAAAAAAGCTTATGAGATCACTGTCCTATTTATCCAATTGTCTGTGTTTCCCCATTAATAACTTTTGAACTAATTATTAGATTTTCATAAAATTTGGTGATCTGTTATTAAGGATCATCTTAATACTGCACCAATTAATTTTCTATCTACAATTGTTTAAAAATGGCAAGCATTTAAACTTCTAAGATAATATCTTAATATATCCTAAACTATTCATTTGATTTATATGACATTTAGCAAGATGCTATTGATGTGATCTCAATAATATATCAATTAATCTTTTATCTCTAATATAATAAACAATTATTTTAAATATTTGTGTAGTAGAATACCATATTTCATCCACAAGAGGGATAGTACGATTGTTTGTTTACACAATGTATCAGATTACTATCTGCGGCTCAAATTACGAAGTCATAAATTGTCTTCGTTAGTTGGAAAAGTTTTTTTAGAATTATGAAGTATTTGGTATTATTAGATGCGGAATATCATCAAGAATGTAAATATATAAAAATTTTTTTTATCCGATGACCGAAATCATGAATAATTTGAAAAAATATGTATTGTTTACATATGCAAATTAGGCGTAATTGCTTTCGTATTTTTTTTCTTTTATTCTTTTGATTCTTCATCCAAAACTAAAAAAGGGTATCAGAGTACGGTATATTGCCGACAAAATCCACTTTTTTCTCGTGCCAAAAAATTAAAATGCAAAAAAGTTATGGCAAAAAAAACAAAACATTATAATTTTTTTAAGTGGCCACACTATAGCTGTAGACGGTTAAAAAAAATACTTTTTAGGATCACAGATCGCAAAGGGTTCAAATTGTTATTTTTGATATAAGAATTTTATTACAATTGCTCAAAATTTACTTCATGATTTTCTATGAACTGGATTTAGTAACAATGACAATAAGTGTAAATCATTTCACTTTGCTTTTTGTGTAATTGATTACATAATATACAGGTAGGCCTCGATTAGTGCGAGTTCGAATAATGCGATATTTGATTAGTGTGACTTTTAAAATGATACCGTTTTTCACTTAGTGCAAGCAAATATTCGATTAATGCGAGTTGTAAGCATAGACTAGTCTAACTAACAAAGGTCCGTCCCCTTTTATGATGTCAATTAACAAATTAATGTTAATTTTCGATTAGTAAAACGGATGAGGAGCAGTCCAAGAACAGTCACTTGGCTTTGAAGGGGTGAAACACCAGAAAGATGGGCTTTTTTGCCGTTAGCTATTTAACATTACTATTATTCAGCTTTATTATGGTAAAAATTTTTGATTGATTAAAAATTGATAAAAATTGATTTTTATTTTGGTTTTGATTTGGTGGTTGGTTTGATGATGGTATGAGACACAATTCCTGATAAGTTATTAATTTAGATGATGAACAACAATTTAAAAAATATGAAAATAAATATTTCTTAAACAGATAGTATTGTGATTATTCATTGTGAGGTTGGCGAATGGCCGGAATCTCACAAAGCAAGAACCAATTACCATATTTTACATATAATTAATACTTCAAATAGTGCAAGAAATTTGCGGAACCCATTATTTGCACTAATTAAGGCCCACCTGTAAAGTTCAAATATGTGTGGATGATCCATTACAGTGCTTTGTATTGTTATTAACATTATCTTTTAATCTAATTTTTATTTTGTTTTCATTTTATATAAACCTGCATCTACCTTTTCCCATATCCATTGCTTTTTCAGAAATCTCAATGAAAATAATTTTTATATTGTATAGTTAAAATTCCATTGCCTTAAATTGAATTTTTTTTACTCCATATTTATGGACATCCCCTTTATAAGATCAGTTTTCTCAAGTCTGCAGAAATGACTATATAATGAGGTCTGACAGTACTAAGATCCAGCTCATGCTAAATCATAAGGACTGTAAAATACATTGAAGAATATTTTCATTTAGCCAGTTACTTAAATTTGTGACACAAGTCTAACAACAAATATTTGTTGGTGACCATTTCCAATCTTGGTCACCAACAAATTCAAAATATTTGTGATAAGCCATCTTAGTCATTTTGTTCTGTGTATGTCTTTTCTGTGATTCAAGTATAAATTGACCATATGCATAACAAAAAATAGTCTATAGGATAGTATAATAATATTTCTGTATTTCAGACATATTTAATTTCTCATTAAAATCATATTAACATTTAAAACAATAATGTACTCATTTTATACTACAAACAAATAACACTGACTGATGACAGTTAAGAAACAAGTAACATATATGCATATATTATTTATTTCATGCACTCACTATTAATTCTTTGAATTCTGAGTATGATTTCAACAATTCCTGGAAATATCCAAGCTGTATGAAAACTCAGAATTTTCTATCTCCACTTTATTGCCAGGTATCCTGTTCCCAGCAGGTATCATCATAGCATCCTATGTTGTTTACTGCAAAATAATTGGGAAATATTTTCCTGGCTTTGTAAAGAGGGACTGTTTAACAATAAGGATGAGAATAGACTTTGTTCAAATGATCCAAGAATGACCATTCATTAATCAATAGTGGGAAAATATATTTAATTTGGAAATATGTGCTCTTAAAATAGTTTTGCTCAGATAAAATCACAACTCAAAAACTTTACATCCTAAGAAATTTTTACCTTATTTTCATGTTCAGGAAATAGGAATTAACAAAAATAGCTTTTACCCTACAAAATGGCTATAAACTAGTGTTATTTTAAAAAATAAACTAATAATACTAAATTAAGAATATATTAAATAATTCTGAAAAATATATCTTAAATAAATGAATCATCATTTAAATATATTTTTTGGAATTATCAGAAATTGAAATAATTTTTTCTCTGAATTTATTAAACTGAAAATTGATAATTCTTTTGAAATCTCAAATAAAATATATGACTCTACATGAATATAAAAAGTTTATATATTGTTTTTTTCATATCACTACAATTCTTTTATAAATTTTGAAAATATTTTGTGCGCTTTCTTATTCTATCTCAAATCCATGTTCATAAAGATAGCATTTGTTTCATTTTAATTAATTCTATTAAAACCATAAAAATATAGCTTGGTAATATTTTTCATATCTTTAAACAATTCATCTGGACTTTCTTCAATTAATATAAGTCTTTTCAAATCCATATTATTAAACACTTAATTTAGATTCTCATAAGATAATGTTTAAAATATATAAATAATTTTGAAAGTTTAAAGATATTTAACTATACCTGTTATCTGTGTTTAAACTAGATATTGTCCTCTCTTCATCTTGTAAATAATGTGATTCATTATCATCTATTTAATATTGATAAAAAATATATTAGGAAGATAGCTCACACCAAGCATTAGAAACTAATTTTACAATAATTTCTTAATAAAATTAAAATAGAATATATAACTGAAACAGACATATTAATGAAATATAAAAATATAACACAAGTTTAATTTTAATACAATAAAGTTTTGTAGAAAATCTTAAATATACTACTGTGGGCCTGCAGAATGATTAGACACAGGTGTAAGCCTTAAATTACTTTAATCAGGATTTTTGACACCAGCTGAGTTTTTATGTGACTCAGCAACACAGCTGTTTCAAGCCAAAGAAAAACAGTTGTGGTGTGGATAAGGATGGGGCAGAAGAACCAAAAGACACATTAAGTCAGACTAAACAAATTATGTTTAATATGAGAGTAACTTCTTTACATTGATTTACATGCATATTGTTTAGCATATTATTTGGAGAATAAACACTTAACCTTGGAGTCTTGACATTAATCAGACAGTCAACAGTCTATTGGTGACTTAGAACTCTGACATTGATGCACAAGATGATCTTCGATATCGCAAGGAAGGAAACAAAGGATGAAGACCACTCGGAGTTTTAGAAAAATGTGAGAAAAGTCTTCGATGGAGACAATGGCAAATACGGGTGAAAAGGAACAGACGGACTACAATGACAGAAGCAAAAGACAGACAACGAACAAGGAAGAAAACCAATGGACTAAGAATATGACACTGAACCTTTGTCCAGTGGGTCTTTTATATTGTTGTACAACTCCTTCTCCCATCAGTCCAAAGATGGGTGGTCTGGGCACTTCAGGGTGACCCTTCTTGGCCCATATTTCTCTATCAGTTCTTATCTATATAAGAATAATCTATTCTATTAATCTATATAAGAATTTATAACCTGGGCTATCTCATATTTACATCTGAGATAGTTCGGGTTATAAATTCTTAACTGTCATCCTATAAATAGATGTTTTTGCTCTGATATCTGGCATGGTCCTCTTATCTCCATTTTTTATGATAAACATTGTTATTCCCTTCTTTAATGTCATTGCAGTACCTGATATTTTCCCAAAATAACAGAAATATGAGCCACTAATTAGATTGTTTTCATCTTCTTTTTGCCATGCAAAGTCGTGGATTTTAACGAATGCCAATACTATTAATTATAATCTAAACCTAACGGTCTAACAACTCTGCAATCCAAAGTTTGACCTGAGCTCAGGTCTTAAACTAATTCTAACTTAAACATAATTAACTTCAAAAACAATCTAACAACTATTAACATTAACCAGTGAAAACAAAACCGGAAATCGGAACTTACAACTAGAAGTACTGATTAAGTGTTAGATCAAACAACAACAAAACAATATTAGAAACTTACACTAATAAATTAAAGAAATTCTCAAACAAGTTAAATGACAAAAAAAATATAAATTTATTAGACTCAAAACACTTACAAAAGTGTTAATTAAATGCTTTATTGAAACTATAATAAAGCAACAATCAATTAATCAACAAAACTGGTTTAATCCAACTCAAATATCAACAATCAATTATTCACAAAAAAAGAACTTTAAATACTACTTAAATTCTACTACCTCCATCACCGATACAAACTTCAAACAATTGTCAATCTTTACAAGAAACTCAAATGTCACTTAGCCAACTTCACGTTGATACAACACCTCGCTGTGATGCCGTTTTCGTAGGCTTTTATATCCAAGTGATGTACATCCCATGTTTCTTCATTTACATAAATATACGTAACAAGTTTAAATGTATTAGCTTACAGAGTTATTCATTCATGTCATCCTCTTTACAATTCACTTACACACCAAACAAAACATCGATACGGATCATTCTTACATTCTCATATCGGATCAGTGGTAAAATTAGTTAGATTAGATGATGACGTCATTACCCGGGACAGCTCTTCCGGAGGACGGTTCCCAATTCCATATCACGCGATTGCTAACGACGACAGAGAAGGTGGAAGTAAGTTAACTCGTAAACTAAAATATAATATGTTAGATAATAAGAAAATAACGATAAATAATAAAGTGCATAATAAAATAAAATAGGCAGGTCATAGTTAACTTCCTCACAGCTAGATCACATGATTCTCACAAGGGCCCCTACAAAGTAAAATGGTTCACTAAGTTGTGGACTCATTTTAAGTGTTGGTCCTTTCGGCTTATAATGCTTTTTCCATTTATTAAACATCATATATATTTATAGCTCTTAATAATTAATATTGGTACTATCCTACCAATTTACATTTTATATTATCTTATTTTCTAGGAATCTCTCACAAAATTTTTATTCATATTATTAAAAGGTTGTGTGGCCCGATGTAAGTCAATCTCTATTGATACACAGTTCTCAGTGTTGATCTCTTCTACTTATTATCATTAAAGTATTAACATGACTTCAACGACATTGTTAATTTCATGAATTTATTACTATTTTTACAGTTAGTATTACTATTATTGTTGTGTTGTACTTGTTGGCTTTGATTAAGTGACCATTGGTTATGTACAATTCATTATAGCTTAAACTGATTAATCAGGGAACTCAGGTGCAATTAAATATAGCTGTGATCCACTTCTCGTCTGTCACTGAGCCTCTACTTTGTAATGTGTAATTGTATGCAAAATTATATGCTGGTTTCAGTTGACTATCTGACTATCTGGCGACGGTTGCTCTTGGCTGCTGCACTGATGTCGGACCCAACTTGGGTGAAACTCTTGATTCACCTAACGTAGGTTCTGCTGAAATTCTTGATTCTGTCCCTAATGAAGAAAATATTAACTTATCCCAAGGATTAACTTCCCATTCAGGAATCACCTCAGGAGCAGAAGATACCTGTCCTCTTTTGGGATTTCTCAAACTCTATATGAGCTATCAGCTGTAGCTCGTATGGAAGTTCACCTGGTTTTAAACAATTATTATGTACTAGAATGCATTTTTTTTATTTTATATTTTCAACAATAAAATTTATAGGACTAGTCCCTTCCATTATTTGGTACAGTCCACTAAATTGGGGATAAAACTTATTTTAGAACTAGGCAGAATATGCACCTGATTGACATAAATTCTCCATAGGTGACTGGGTTTACAAAGTTTCGTTTTACTACGATGATAACTATGTTTGGTCTTTCTGTACTTAGTGTGCCAACTTATCAATAAGCATCTTGTTTAGACTTTAATAAAGCCTAAGACACACTAAGACTTTTCTGTGCAGAATAGCAGAGAGGCAAAAAGCAGAAAGAAATTTATGCATATCTAAGCAGAAACAGGGCAGAAATTGACCTTAGCACAGCTCAACTTTCTCATTCTGCTCTAGGCTTCTGCCTAACTTCAACTAATCATAACATTGTTTATATATGATGTCATATACGTTTAAAACATAGTGGAAAGTAAGCGATGATTATCTGCTGTAAGTACTGAAATGTTTATTGAAGACACAAGGAAATATCTCTGTATTTATGACAAAAAGAACAAAGATCACAAGGATATAATTTTTAAAAGTTTATATGGAAAGCCCTCAGCATAGAGTACAACATAACAGGTAATAAAATAGATCATTCTGAAAATAACTTCGATCACATTTGCCAGACGCAGAGAAATTATATTATATTCATAAAATTATAATAGAATGTAATAGAAATATAATGTAAATAATGATTTCATTTTAAAGTGAAAGCAATTCATGTTTAAAAAATATTTGAAATTATTTTTAGAATATATTTATAAATTATCAGTTTGCTAAATATAAGAAAGACATAAGATGCCACTTTTTGTTTCTTAATTAACTGCATTTGTGTGTATTATCCGCTATATTTTGCAGAAAACAGAACCAAAGCAGAATGAAACTTTTCTGCATTCTACTATTCTGTGCAGAAAAGTCTTGGTGTGTTCTAGGTTTAATTAATGTTACTTTTTAACAATGTTGTAAATGGTATAATCTTAGCATAATCTTCAATATGTTGTCAGTAATACCCAATTAATCGCAAAAATGAGTGTACTTCCGTATCGTTTTTGGGTCTCGGAAAATTTATTACATTTTCGACAGGGTTGGGTCTAATACCTTTCTTCTGAAATTTCGTGCCCTAAGAATTTAAGTTGGTGCTGTAAGAAATGACATTTTTTTTATTTTAATTTAATTCCAGCTTCTCCAAAAACAAACATTTGAGAACCATTTCTAACCTTTCTAAATGATTCTTGAAGTCTTTACTAAATATTAATATGTCATCTACTTAATTTATGCAGATTTTATTTCTTAGACCATGTAAAATGTGGCTTGCGCATCTTTGCCATGTCACAGGGCCATTTTTAAGGCCCATTGGCATGTGCAGAAACTGATAATGGCTGTTGGGAGTTGAGCAAGGAGTTGTGAAGGTGCTTTTTGGGCGACTTTCGGGATATAATCGTAACTGCCAAAATTCAGAAAGGGTGTCTAATGTAGAGAAATATTTTGCAGTGCATCTCTATAAGGCTAAGATTTTCTGACACCAATAGAATCGGAAACAAATCTTGTGCGCAAGTGCAATTTAACTTCTGATAGTCTATTATAAATCTAAATGTTCTGCCCTTCTTTTTAACAAGAAGGGCTTTTGGGGCACTCCATGGGGAGCAGAAATGTTCAATATTATTATATTGAATATTCTAACATTTCCTCAATTATTTCATTCATTTTCTCCCTCTGAGCATATGGAATCCTGTATTGCAGTAAATAAATCGGAGTGCTATTTCTGGTATCAATTTTGTGTACGACAATATTGCAGAAGTCTAAACTGTAATTGTTGTCATAAAAATGTGTCTACATTTATATAATAAACTAGCAAGGATTTCTTTTTGTCTTTCGTCATTTTGGTTCAGTCAAAAAGATTCCGGAAATCTTTCTTAGTCATGCCTGCAGCAGTGTCAGTCTTTACTGATTTCCTGCCTGTTCTCCCATTTCTTCCGTCGCCTGCAAAAACTTTCCTATCGATTCTTGCTTGCGTAATTTTACAGTATTCATCGTTACATTTATAATTCTAATGAGTACTTTACTCTTTTTCTTAGTTTTAACTAGTATATCCACTGTGACTAATCCTGGTGTACCTAGCTCTACTGATTCTTTTATGCTCATTTTATTTTTTTGCCAAATTCCTGTCACTTTCACTGATACTATAATGTCTGACATGGGCAGTATACTAAATCCTCAAGCAGATAGACAGTTTTCATGTCATTACAACCATTACTAGATTGGAGATCCATCTGAGTATCAATCTGACTTTCCTTATACTGGTTCCTGTAAGGTACCTGTGGCGTTTCGTTGGTATCCCACGGTGGCAGGTTGCATCTCTAATCTTTAAAATTTATTTGTACACCGTTAGCTAATGTTATTGACGAATTATATAACAAAATAATTATATAAATAATAACAAAATGAGGCAATGGTCCCATTCATTAACTATCTAACATAGTCATTCTCAACCTTTCTTCTGTTGAGGAACACATTTTAATATTTTAAAATTTGTCAGCATACCTAAATATTTTAAATAATAATTTAGATTTAATAACGAAGTTTTATTAACAGATTATTGGGTTTATTCTTATTTATTACATTCAGATTACAGACATACTCATACAGTGGGATCATTAAATGGTGGCCCTTATTAAGTTATAGTGCCACCTGTGGATTTTGTCTTTTTAGAAAAATTATAATTTTTATTTTTACCCCTTAATTTTTAAATTATAAATAATAACAAAAAGTTTTGGCTGTCGCAGAAATTCGATTTTTCTAACAATACCCTATTTATAGGAATCAGTACAGTGGTTCGACTGCAAAAGGGCTATCAAGCCAACCACATTTCACTATTAATATATAGTATATGATTCATACAATTATATATATGCAATTCATTCTTAATTTTTCGTGGCACATCGTCAAAGGTTGGTGGCATATTAGTGTGTCACTGCAAGATGGTTGAGAATCACTGAGTTAGATGATACTTGTTAATAATATCGAGGCCTAAAATGCCATCATTAGGAGTTGTTATATGTCAGTCTACTACATAATAGACGTGTTTAAATTGTAATGATCCAATCTGAAACGAAAGCAAATACTTTTCGTACGTTTTTATTACATGTTCTGTTGTGCTTTGTAATTCCATATTCGGCCTATGGGATGAAGGTAAAAATTCTCCTAAAGTATTCACAAATGAATACTTTAGGTGTTAAGGTTACATTATTATTATGTTCATAATAATAATGTAACCTTAACACCTGTATTGACTGTCACATAAATTGGTCGTTCATTAACGAAACATTTTAAGCTTGGTTTGATCTCTCTAGCTAATTTGGACTCCATCATCCACTTAAGTTGCATAGGGTGTTTCTTCTTAGTGAAATCATTATATTTACGCAGTCTTTAAACAGATATAACTGCATGAGAACATGTTCACCACTGATTATTGTTCCTATACATCATTCATCCATCGATTTATTTTGTACTAGCCAAAAATTCCTATTATTACTATATTTATCATGATTATTATCTTGGAAAATTTGTTGCGGGGCAAATTGAACTCGGGTCTCTATTCTTCCTGGCAGTATTGGGAACGCTCTTCAGGAGCTTTCCCTATTCTGCATAGTGCTCAATTCTACGGCGCCAGAAATTTCAGAATACTTCCTATATAGGTCATTCTGGGACTCACTTGTGGCCTCCAATTAACTGAGGTTCTATTCGGCAGGGTCTATAAGCATAATACGACCGACCCAACTATAGTCATGTTCTTGGTATGGCATATGTGATTCGTATTGCGATACCGTTCTTCTCCCTATCACCATTGCTTGTGGGGAAAGAGATAGCTTTTTCCATCTTCAGCTCTAATTTATCTAACCTACTGCTAATTTGTATAATAGCTGCCTACAATCTTTTTGTATTCAAATTGCTTTGATTTGCCATGTCCTACGCATTTGTATCGTAATTCGCTTCATCACATCCTTCTATTTTTCTGATGTAAGGACATGATTTACTAATTGCTTTCTGGATTGTTTCTTCGTGTCTAGATGCCAATAATGCTTCCTCAAATGTTTTTGGGTCATGTGACAATACAGTGTGCTTAATTCTATTGTTAATTCCGTTTAAGAATTGTACACACAACCTTTCATCAAGTTCAAGTTTTTGACATCGTTCAACAGTGAGCTTTTCCTGTTCCATCACGTTTTCTATTTTTATTGTGGTCTCCACTGATAGCGTTTGTAGCCTTACCGCAAATGTCTGGACATCTCCCAATTTTTGCACATATATGTAAAATTCTTGTAACTTATCTGAATATGACAGATGAGCAAATTGTTTAATCATCTGCTCTTTGAACTCTTTATAATTAGTTATATCTTTTACCTGATAGTTCTACAACAAATTCTCGCATAATTCATGTAAGTTTATATTTTGAGATCCCTAATAATTGACGATTGCTCCAATTTATTAATCTTGAGAGTTCTTCCATGATATCAAAAAATTTCTAACATGCGAGTCAGTTTCTCCACTGAAATTGGGAAGCATACTTGCAAATGCAAAAGTTCTGGAAGGTATAGTCACTGACAGATTTGTGTCTGCCAAATTCTCCTGAGCCATCTTAAAGGTTTCAATTATACCACAATATTCTTTCGTCCTAATCAGGTCCTATTAGCCTTCAAATAATCACACTATCCTACTTCTGGTACCAGTGTGAGTCTGAAGAACGGTTAGGCACTGGCATAAGCCTTAAATTACCTTAATTAGGATTTCTGACATCAGCTGAGTTTTTATGTGATTCAGCAACACAGCTGATTCAGGCCAAAGAAACACACTTGTGGCATGGATAAGGATGGGGCAGAAGATCCGAAAGACACAGTAAGTCAGACCACACAAATTTAACAATATCAAGTTATGTTTAATATGAGAGAGACTACTTTACATTGATTTGCATGCATAGTGTTTAACATATTATTTGGAAGATAAATACCTTAATGTTGGAGTCTTGTGTTAATCAGACAGTCGACGGTCTATCAGTAACTTAGAATTTTGATGTTGATGCACAAGATGAACTTGGATATGGCAATGAAGGAAACGAAGGATGAAGATTATGTTGGAGCTTAGGAAAAATGTGGGAAAAAACTTCGATGGAGACAATGGCAAATACGTGCGAAAAGGAATGGACAGATTACGATGACAGTAACAAGATATGGACGAACAAGCAAGAAGACTGATGGACTAGAAAGATGAACATCGAACGAACCTTCATCCAGCGGGTCTTTTATATCATTGTCCAACTCCTCCCCCATCGGGCCAAAGACAAGCAGTCTGGGCTTCAAACTGATCTTCTTAGCCCGGGTTTCTCCCTCAGATCTCATCTATATTTGTAAATCTGAGATGGCCCAGGATTATAATTTCTTAATTGTTATCTGATGAATGGATGTTCCACAGTCCTCTATCTCCATTTTTATGATAAACATTGTTATTTCCTTCTTTAATTATAATTGTGGTACATGATATTTCTCTCAAATAACAGAAATACCTGCCACTAATTAAATTGTTTTCATCTTTTTTTTTGCCAGATCACATGACCCTCACAGTATTAATTTTATGTGTGTATATTTTATAGTCAATATCTATCAGTGGCAGTACCTGGATCCAAAAAGTGATAATGCCAGGTTAAAAAAAAGTCATTTAGATTAATAATAGAAAATCAGGATTGTAATATAAATAATAAAACAACAAATATACCTATTTTTGCATGGTTTATTTAGTTGTGTAATGTTAATCAGTAAATATAAATTATAAAATCTTGAAAAACATGTAATAATGCATACACTCTCACAGAGTTAAACAGAAAAACATACAGTGATCACTGAGCCTGATGGAACTGGTCCAATACTCTATAAACATATATATATTCCACCAATGATCCAGCAAGTGGTAACTAGTAGCAACAGTGTCCTCCTAAATATGGTCAAATGCAATTATATATATATACTTTTTTTTTTCCATGGAAAATGATTATTTTTATTTTTATAACAATAATTTAGAATATCAAGAAAATAATTTATTAATCAAGATATTTTTTGTCACTGAATAATTTAGTTTGCTTGATAAAATTATTGATAGGACTTGGCTCTTTTGACACCTAATGATGACCCACACCTGAAATTAATTATAAATAAATTAACAGCAATTTTAGACAGATATACAACAAAAATTTAAGATTAAAGATGCAAGCCATTCAAAATGTATGAAACAAGTTTATTCCATATTTATTCTTCTTGTTAATATTGAAAGTCTTTCTCAATTCAAAGTTACCATTATTGCCATACACATTATAATTTCATCTGTCTCAGATTTTTTTAATTTGTTCTCTAAACAAAATTTTCTGAACAGTTCAATAAAAATCTATCATCAATGTTTGCTTTTTACTTTTACTTAATTCCTTAACTACTTAATTTTACTGAACTAAGAACATAAATCTTCACTATAGATTTGGAAGGGAATTCCCTTCCAAATCTATATCTATCTTTGGATCAATGTCAAGAAAATCATTTATTGAAAGATTAACATGACAAATAAGTTTTTATTATTTTTTCATTATTTATAAATTACTATACACTCAGCCCTTGATTTACACGATAGATACATTCCTGGAAAAATAGTGCAAACCGAAACCGTGTAAAATGAGATGCAGAATTCATACAAAATAGAAGGATATGTTCAATTACTGTAAACCATGTAATCGATCTAAAGAAGATAATGAAAAGTCAAGGATATGTTCTTTAAAATCATGTAAAATGAGATAAGGATTAAAGGAAAAAACGGGATTGGTGCATTAATTTTTTAGAGACAATTTAATGCTTATACTTTCTCAGTTTATTTTTGAAAATGAAAACATAAACTTTAATTAACATCGAATCGGTACCAAAATTTATTTTTGAAAATGAAAACAAATATTAATTAACATTGAATATGGTACAAAAAAAACAATAACAATATTCCGTACAAATAAAAACAATAAAAGCATTCAAACATAAATAGATGAGCTGCAAGCATGAATTGAGTTTAGTTGAACTGCGAGACTTTGACAGTAAAAGTTAATAATGAGCGATAAATTTGAAAGCTGCGAGACTTGGACAGTAAAAGTTAATAGTGAGCAATAAATTGTGAAAATAAGTGGACTAAGAAGAACTGTGAGTTATTCTGAATTAAAGACATAAATTAGTATTAATAAGAAGAACTGTGAATTATTCTGAAATAAAGACATAAATTAGTGTTGTATGAGATGGTAAAAGTTAATAGTGAGCGATAAATTGTGAAAGTGAAAGTGAACTAAGAAGAACTGTCGTTATTCTGAATTAAAGACATAAATTAGTGTTTTATGAGATAATTATCAGATTTTGTATTGAATTTAGTTATAATTGAAACAAGATTATTTTGTTTTGTGTGTGAATAAATTGGACTATTCGAAATATAGCTGTATTCACTCTTTATTAATCTCTACGAACTCGTAAACCCACAAAACATGACAATATGTCACACTCTTTTAATTTATAAATGGCATAATGCAAAACAATCAAAATAAAACCCAAAAAAAAATTTTTTTTGTTTTCATTTAAAAACTGTGTAAATTGAGTGCCGTGCAAATCGAGGGCTAGGTGTATATGTTAATTAACAATTTTGATAATTAAATATTATATAAAAATTAAAGTTTATATATATATATATTTGGGGTCTGGAAAATTCGCCCCCGGATCATTTCGTCCCCGGAACATTTCGCCCCCCTGTAGATAATGAATAGGCTACAAAATTGCAAATAATACACCAAGCTTTTAATGATTCTAATTTATTTTATTTTAATATAATAAATGCACATTATTATTGTTTAAAACTCGAATTTATA